>JBBPBX010001067.1:0-110479 GCA_038048925.1 Garcialebias charrua | reverse complement strand
GAAAAAGTTCTCCCAGACAGGTAAGATTTGAACCACTCAAGCACAGCTCCCTGGAGGCCAACCTGCTGAGACAAGCGGTTGATTAGTACCTGATGGTCGACGGTGTCAAAAGCTGCTGAGAGGTCTAACATCACCAGCAGAGCAGGGTTTTTTGCATCCAGAGACAGAAGAATGTCATTCTGCACTTTGAGCAGTGCAGATTCAGTACTGTGACGAGCTCGAAAACCTGACTGAAATTTTTCAAACAGGTTGTTGAGCTCTAGAAAAGATTGAAGTTGAATAAAAACAATCTTTTCTAGGACCTTTGATAGAAATGACAGATGGGAAACTGGTCTGAAATTAGAGAGAGCTGTAGGATCTAGGCCTGGTTTTTTGAGAAGAGGCCTGAACTGGCTCTCTCAAAACTTCCTCCACCTAAACACAGATAAAACTGAATGCATTTTATTTGGTGCACCTGGTGACACCAGCAACATCCTTCCCAGTCCCAGTGTTGGTTTTCCCCTCCCCCACTTCAACCCGGTGGTCAGAAATCTTGGAGTGCAGCTTGACTCCAACTTAAAGTTTGATAAACAGATCAGTTCTGTTGTCAAGACCAGCTTTTTCCAGCTCCGTCTGCTCTCCAAAGTCAAGTCATTTCTCAGCCGTGGTGATCTGGAGAAGGCCATCCATGCCTTTGTGACCTCCAGACTTGATTATTGTAATGCTTTATATGTTGGTATTAATCAATCCTCCATCTCCCGTTTACAGCTTGTACAGAACTCTGCCGCGCGCTTTTTGACCAACACACGAAAATATGAACACATCACTCCTGTCCTGTCCTCTCTACACTGGCTCCCGGTTCAGTTCAGGATACAGTTCAAGCTGCTCCTGTTTGTTTTCAAAGCTCTGAATGGACTTGCACCTCTCTACATCTCAGAACTTTTGAAAGTCCATCAGCCCGGCAGAGCTTTACGATCTGCCAGTCAACACCTGCTGGAGGTGCCTCGCTCAAGGTACAAACAATGGGGAGACCGGTCATTTTCTGTTGCCGGCCCAAAAGCCTGGAACAGCCTCCCCCTTGAGCTGCGTGCCACCTCTGATCTGACTCTGTTCAAAACCAGACTGAAGACCCACTTGTTCAAAAAAGCTTTCAGTGTGTAACTTTTATTACTTTTGGTATTTTAGTATGTAGCATTTTTATTTCCATTGCCTTCTTTTATTGCTGTTGTTTCTTATTCTATTTTCATTGATTTATTGTTCCAGTTTATTCATCTTTTTATCCTGTTAAGCACCTTGGTCAATGCAAGGCATTGTAGGAAGGTGCTATACAAATAAAGTTTATTATTATTATTATTATTAACGGCATCCATATATCTCCTCTTTGGCCTTCCTCTTTGTCTTTTTCCTGGCAGTTGCATTTCAAAGTCAAAGTCAACTTTATTGTCAGAACTGCAATATGTACAGGACATACACACACTGTCAGAAAAAAAGGTACAGTAGGGGTACATTTCTGTATATTCTAGTACATTTCTGTCCCCTGAGGTACATCCTGGACTTTTGTACCCATATAGAGCTAAAAATTGGACCTTATGGCACATATTTGTACTTTTTGAAATACTTTAATGTTCCCAAGTAGTTAATAGTACATACATGTACCCTGTATGGATGATTTTAGGGTACAATTTCAGAAGATGGACATTGCAAGATTTTTTTTAATAAAATCAATGAAATTTGAAGGTAGTATTCAAATGAAGTGGTTAAGTTTTGTTACAATGTAATAAAGGATTTTTGAGTGCTGCAAATACAACCTTGCAAATTATTTTCAACTACCTTAATATATTAGGCATCAATTAAATTAAAATATAATGGGTAAATCTTATTGACACTACCTATTTTTGGACTGTAACAATTCCAGCATAACAAATTGCATTAAATGTACCCAAATATTTTGGGCCGTACGTCGCAATGTGCGCATGCGCAGGAAGGTCGGTTACCTTGCGCTCAATGACACAGGATTTTGACTCTCTCGCGATACCGAACGGGATTTCATCTCGCGCGCTGCAGCTTTGCTCACTCGTGGGTTGTTATTACATCACTCGGTAAGTCTTAATTTTCTGGATAAATATTATATAAATCACGGTCAAATGTCGTTAACTGTTTGAGAATTGCTATGCAACGTTTAGTTGTCAGGTTGTTTGCCAGTGCTGTTTTTTAAAACCTGCGCTGCTTCTTTTGAAAATGTTTTTTTAGCGCGAGCTGTGTGACACAACTTAACTCTGTGGTTATAGTTATATATTATAACTTATATATACATTATATTTACTTCTATACGGTGACCATCCTGCCGCTACTGTCCCTGCCATCAGCCGGCCCCACCGGGGACACACAGAGCTGACGGGCGGCGGAGATGCTACGAAGAAACGGCTGCGCGGATGCTGATGGAACACCGAGCTAACACCGAGCTAACATGCTAACGTGGAGAGACGGCGTCACCAGGTCCCAGTAAGTTATTCACTCTTTCCCTTCATTATGGCTCCAAAGTATGACGTTAGCATGCTAACAAGTCTTCCTGTAAACATTTTGGACCGCGTGAAGCCACAGAGGTTGGACGTGCAATGAGCTAACATGCTAACAGTCTTCACCAACTATAATCCCCCACCCAAAAAATAAAAAAAAGTACCATAGAGGCTGTGTGTATGTGTGGGGGGAGAAATTAACTGACTTATTTCATTCTTTAACACGATTCTCAACACAGGACATTTTCTCCACCACTTTAAAAGAATGCAAATACAAGAATGAATTTTTATATTAAATTATTTTTATTTATTTTTTATTTTATTTTATTTATTCATTTCATTTCCATTAAAAAACACAAACACATTTTCAAAAAAAAAAAAACATAAAATGAAGGGAAGCAGAAGAAGAAAAAAATTTCTTATCATATCTGCTCCCTCTTAGACAAAATCAATTCTAACTATCAATTCAAACAATAATCATTCATATATAATACAGCAAATGCTTAACGCATCGAAATTTCATGTTTACATAGTAGACATAAATCAGTTATATATATCTTTACAACAAAATAGTTTTGATATTTTTCTTGTATATTAGCATTGACTTTACTAGCTTCACATCATCCTCCAAACCATTCCACAGACCAATTCCCTGAATTGTAGTAGACCGACCCTTTAAACTGGTCCTATACTTAGGTTTAACAAAAATATCTATTCCCTTCAAATTATAACTACTCTTACTTTTTACAAAATATGCTTGAATGTTTGATGGTAGCAAGTGATTCTGAGCTTTAAACATAAGTAAAAAAAATTATAGTCCACCAAATCATAAAACTTAAGTAATTTCAATTGACAAAACAGAACGATTGAAGGGTGACAATAACTCTTTCTCGTTAGAATTCTTACAGCTCAATGCAAACACATGATTTCAAAATCACTGAAAAAGTCTGAACAGGTTATTGAACGCAAATACTACTAATAAAAAAGATGAATACTAAAAGTACTGTAAATCCATGAGTGTTTGCTCAACAATGTAGCTGCAGGTCGTTGTTTCAGGTCACGTTGTTGCAGGTTGATGATGATGAAGGTCGCTGCCATCATCATCACAGGTTTCAGATGAAGAAAAGGCCGTTCACCAGGCCAGATGACAAACCATTCAGTGTCTGGCATGATTTGCCAGGAATTGTTTTTAAATTTTGACTTGTCTTTTGAAATCTTTTAGCTCTGTCATTAAGTAACAATAATTTCATGTTTCAGGTAAATGCAGAATTCAAGCGCATCACGTCTGCAGTCAAGGTTTCTGTCGTAGCTTGACTGTCTTTCTGAAAGTCTGCTGAGAGTTTGCAAAGCGATCGGGCGAGGTGGGCAAAAAAACATAGCTGACAGTAAGAACTTTCAACTTTTCCTATCCCATAAAGTACATATGCTTTGCATTTCTTCAGTAGAAAATTGGTATACTGTATCCATTGTGCAGCCCAACTTGCTTTGTGTGTGACGACTAATTATCAAATCTACCTATGGTTAAAATTACAGGTGAGTAAGTGAGTGACTGAGTGACTGACTGACTGACTGACTGACTGACTGACTGACTGACTGACAAACTGTGACTGAGAGTGACTGTGACTGTAACGTTGTGTGGTAACGGCTAATTTTAATCCACTCTCTCCTCCTGCCTCCTGCAGCTCCTTTCCATCCATCACCTATGCGTCAACACCTTGTCCCTAACAGTGAGTTGAACTTGTTTTCTGTCTGTTTTATGTTTTTATTGCAGGTCATGACCCTGCTTTAACTTCACATGTTCATGTTTGTGTCTCTTTCAACAGACAACACCCGCTACGCCTGACCTCATGGACAGACCTGTGTCCTCTGCTCTCTCCTCACCATCCTCCTGCAGCTACTCTCCATCCATCACCTGTGCGTCAACACCTTGTGTCTAACAGTGAGTTGAACTTGTTTTCTGTCTGTTTTATGTTTTTATTGCAGGTCATGACCCTGCTTTAACTTCACATGATCATGTTTGTGTCTCTTTCAACAGACAACACCTGCTATACCTGACCTCATGGACAGACCTGTGCCCTCTGCTTTCTCCTCACCATCCTCCTGCCTCCTGTAGCTCCTCTCCATCCATTACCTGTGCGTCACCACCTTGTGCCTAACAGTAGTTGAACTTGTTTTCTGTCTGTTTTCTGTTTTTATTGCAGGTCATGACTGCGCTTTAACTTCACATGTTCATGTTTGTGTCTCTTTCAACAGACAACACCTGCTGCGCCTGACCTCATGGACAGACCTGTGTCCTCTGCCCCCTCCTCACATCCTACTACCTAATGCAGCTCCTCTCCATCCATTACCTGTACGTCAACACCTTGTGCCTAATAGTGAGTTGAACTCGTTTTCTGTCTGTGTTTTCTGTTTTTATTGCGGGTCATGACCCTGCTTTAACTTCACATGTTCATGTTCGTGTCTCTTTCAACAGACAACACCTGCTACGCCTGACCTCATGGACAGACCTGTGTCCTCTGCTCTCTCCTCACCATCCTCCTGCAGCTCCTCTCCATCCATCACCTGTGCGTCAACACCTTGTGCCTAACAGTGAGTTGAACTTGTTTTCTGTCTGTGTTTTCTGTTTTTATTGTAGGTCATGACCGTGCTTTAACTTCACATGTTCATGTTTGTGTCTCTTTCAACAGACAACACCTGCTACGCCTGACCTCATGGACAGACCTGTGTCCTCTGCTCTCTCCTCACCATCCTACTACCTCCTGCAGTTCCTCTCCATCCATTACCTGTACATCAACACCTTGTGCCTAACCCTGACATGTATCCACATCAATGACTGCTGCCAAAACAGGAAAACACACCTGACCTGATGGACAGACCTGCTCTCATCAGGACCACACACCTGACCTGAACTCACATCTGGACTCCCATGTACCCATCATTCATGGTTGAATCATTGCTCAATGGCTAAGTAGTTCCATCTGATCCATGTTTGAACATGAGAACCACCTAATAAGCCTGTCTACCTCCACTTCAATCAAAGTAAGGGAATTTTCTATGCTGTTTTTGTGCTGCTTCTAGCTTTTTTAAGTTCCTTGACTTAAGTACACTAAGGCACTGGTTTTTCATACATGATGGTTGCAATGTGTTTCTGGTGGATGTCAATTGCTCCTGATGATGTGATTTGATAATGATAGTTGAAAACTGTTTATGATGGATGCCAATTGTTCCTGATGGTTGAGAACTGTTTATGATGGATCTGCTTTGCTAATGATGGTTGAGAACTGGTTCTGAAACAACACTGAAGTTGTTTATATGTGAACACATGTTGGATCACCAGATTTCTCGCTCCATGTTTTAAAAGGAGGATTAGCTGAAAGTATTTTGTTAGATCACCAGATTTCTCGCTCCATGTTTTAATAATGATAATAATAATAATAATGAATTCAATTTATAATGTATTTTTCATTAATAAAAATCTCAAAGTGTTTGAAAATGTATTTACGTTGGATCACCAGATTAAATAAAGCTAAAATAAATAATGTACAGGTAGTCCCCGACTTACGAGCTCTCTGACTTACAAGGTCTCGGACTTACGAATATGCATCTCATTTAAATGTTTTTTTTTTAAATAAATGAATACATGTACAGTACTGTACAGTCTAAAGCACTTAGCCTATCCTAACACAGTCTTTAAATATGAAGTAGTGAGTTGAGTTGTCTCACTTTCACATAAAGGGAGCTAGATCCCTTTATGTGAATGTAGCCTGCTGGGGAGGAGGGAGACAATTCAACTGACTCCTTAACTGTGTTAGTATAGGCTAAGTGCTTGGTGACTGTACAGTACTGTACTGTACATTTATCTATTTATAAATAAAAAATAAATATATATACTGTACAGTATATTTTTAATAAATAGATAAATGTACAGTACTGTACAGTCACCAAGCACTTAGCCTATCCTAACACAGTTTTTAAAGATGAAGGAGTGAGTGGAATTGTCTCCCTCCTCCATGCAGGCTCCATTCCCATAAAGGGAGACAATTAAACTCACTCCTTCATCTTTAAAAACTGTTAGGATAGGCTAAGTGCTTGGTGACTGTACAGTACTGTACATGTATTCATTTCTAAAAAAAAATTAATAATAATTTAAAAAAATAATTTATTTTTGTGATCCTACTTACGAATTTTTGACCCACGAGCGCCCCCTAGGGACAGAACTCGCTCGTAAGTCGGGGACTACCTGTATGTATGTATCTGTAAATTAGCCGTTAGCCAAAATTAGCATAACCCTAGCTAAGCTAACCTACGCTCTTCAACATTGACACCTTATGGATTCTCTGTGGGAAAATGCTAATCTGTCAATCGTATGACTGCCACTTTCATGCATACTCAAAGTTGATTTAGAATGGACTTTGCTGAAAGCAGGGGATGAAATGGACTTTCAGCCAAATGACACACTGTTGATGACATTTTGTATGCCACAGTTCGACATTGTTTGTGTAAGTTTTAAATGAAATGTGAAAATAGAAAATAAAGTTTATTTTTTGAAGTTATCTGTGATTATGTGTGATGGTTTACACTATAAAAGTCAATGAAAGAAAAGCCCCCCCCCCTTTTTGTGTGTAACTTTTTAAGAGGGTACAAAATTTTCACTAAAGGTACAATTCTGACCTTTATAGGGTACAAACTACAAGGGTACAAATAAGTATCCACTGTTCAGGGTACATTAGCAGTACCTTTGAGGGTACCACCCCAGTGACGAGCCAATGTACCCTTTAAGGTACAATCGAGTACTTTTTTTTCTGACAGTGCAAGATTGAAATTGCATTTCTCTCAGTCCCTCGGACGGTGCAACTGTAACCATTTAAACACTAAAACATTTAATAAACATAAGCATTAAATAGTAAAAGTGTAACACTGTCATGAGTTTTTGCATAGTAGTATAAAAGTATGAAAATTTACACCAACACTAAAACACTAAACATTTAATGAACATAAGCATAAAATGAAATAATAAAAGTGTAATACTGTCCTTCTAACATCCTTCTACCAATATACCCACTGTCCCTCCTCTGGACATGTCCAAACCATCTCAGTCTGGCCTCCCTAACTTTATCTCCCAGTTGTTCAACATGTGCTGTACCTCTGATGATCTCATTCCTGATCTTATCCATCCTTGTCACTCCTAAGGAGAACCTCAGCATCTTCATTTCTGCTACTTCCAGTTCTTTCTCCTGTCTTTTTGTCCATGTCTCTGTCTCCAGACCATACAACATAGCTGGTCTCACCACTGTCTTGTAAACTTTTCCTTTGACCTTTGCTGACACCTTTTTGTCACAAATCACTCCTGAAACTTTTCTCCATCCACTCCATCCTGCCTGGACTCTCTTTTTCACCTCTTTACCACATTCCCCATTTTCCTGGACAGTGGACCCCAAGTACTTGAAGTCCTGCACCTTTGTGACCTCTGCTCCTTGTAGCCTCACTGTTCCACTGGCCTCCCTCTCATTCACACACATGTACTCTGTCTTACTACGGCTGACTTTCATTCCTCTTCTTTCAAGTGCATACCTCCACCTCTCCAAGTTCTCTTCCACCTGTTCCCTGTTCTCACCACATATCACAATGTCATCTGCAAACATCATAGTCCATGGGGATTCCTGCCTGACCTCATCTGTTAGTCGGTCCATCACCAGAGCAAACAAGAAGGGGCTCAGAGCCGATCCTTGATGCAATCCCACCTCCACCTTGAAGCTATCTGTCACTCCTACAGCACATCTCACCACTGTCCTGCTGTCCTCATACATGTCCTGTACCAGTCTAACATACTTCTCTGCCACTCCAGATTTCCTCATGCAATACCACACCTCCTCTCTTGGCACCCTGTCATATGCTTTTTCTAAATCCACAAACACACCATGGAGTTCTTTCTGACCCTCTCTGTACTTCTCTAGCAACATCCTCAAAGCAAAGATGGCATCTGTGGTGCTCTTTCTGGGCACATTTTCTTTCAACACATATTCTGAATGCTGGTTGATATTACCAGGGTCCAGTCCAGGAAGAAGAGTTGTAGTCTTCCACATCTCTACTGCTTCTCCTCTGTTACCCCCCACCCCTCACCACAGAAACTGCACCAGTAAGTCACTAAGCATCAAATGTAGGTTGAGGAGCATCAAATGTAGAACCACTAGACTGAGGAACAGCTTCTACCCTGAGGCTGTTAGACTCATGAATAAATAAATAATAAGAATAAACACTGCAAAATATCACATCATGCTGATGCTGATCTGTTTTCTTGTTGCTGTGTTCATCTGTGACCATCTGCTCATACAGACTCATGTTCGTGCTGCTGTTTATAATGATGTTTTTCCACTACATTAGGGCTTAGTGTATTACTAGTTGATGTTTTTCTTAGTTAATTCTAGATGTTATTACTGTTCTTTTTCTTTTTTTCTCTTGCATTTGTTGTTGGATGTAACTGGGACCCTGTGTACATAATCTCGTTTTCATCACATGTACCACATGCGGTGCAAATGACAATAAAGACTCTCTGACTCTGACTCTGACTCTAAGATATTATCATGACCTCAGACAATAAATGTCTATATAGTATTGTGTATACTGGTCCTGTTAGACCTCAGTGCTGCATTTGATACAGCTGATCACAATATTTTACTACAGAGGCTTGAATATTATATTGGAATTACAGGAACAGCTCTAAAATTGTTTTAATCATATTTATCTTATAGATGCCAGTTTGTAAATACCATATTTTCCAGGTGTATAGTTGCACCTTTTTATGGTTTTTTCAAGGCCTCCGACCTATACTCAGGTGCGACCTATATATGGCTTGTTATCACTTTCGGTGAAACAAATTTTTAAATCCAGCTCATTTCACAATTACGTTCATTTATTAAGGAAAAGTTCAGCTCAGACATATATTTGCTATAATTTTTATCAAACAAATAATTGTTTTTAAGTGTTAATCTTCTTAAAAGCCTTGCTGTGCGCTCCTGTGGCAGACATTTGCAACATAGCTAAACGTAGGTGTGACCTATACACCAGTGCGACCTAACTAGGGATTTTTCCAATCTATTGGTGATAATTGGACAATGCGACCTGTACACAGGTGCGACCTATACACCAGAAAATACTGTATAAATAATAAATCTTCATCATACACCAAAGTTAGTCATGGAGTCCCTCAAGGTTCAGTGCTTGGCCCAATGCTCTTTATTTATATATGCTTCCATTAGATGTTATTAAACAGCATGGGATACATTTTCATTGTTATGCTGATGATACACAATTATATTTGTCCATTAAACCCAATGAATCCAATCAGCTACTCAGACGACAAGCATGTCTTAAAGACATAAAAACCTGGATGACCCTTAGTTTGCTGCTGTTAAACTCAAACAAGACTGAGGTTTTGGTTTTTGGATCTGAGCATCTTAGGAATGAAATTTTCAGTCTTTCACACTCCTTAGATGACATTAATCTGGCCTCTAGTTCTAAGGTTAAAAGTGTTGGTGTTATTTTTGATCAGGACATGACCTTTATCCCCCACATTAAAAACATTACCAGAACCACCTTCTTCCACCTGCGTAATATCACTAACATTAGAAACATCTTATCTAAAAATGATGCAGAAAAACTGGTTCATGCATTTGTCACATCTAGACTGGACTATTGCAATGATTTATTATCTGGGTGTCCAAATTCTTCTTTAAAAACTCTTCAGTTGATCCAAAATGCTGCTTCCAGAGCCTTAACTGGAGTTAGTAGAAGATATCATTCCTCTACAGTTTGAGCTTCTCTCCATTGGCTCCCTGTCAAATCCAGAATAGAATTCATTACTTCTAGCCTACTTTGTACATACCTCTCAACAGTTTAGCTCCATCTCATATTACATATCTTATTGTTCCATATTTTCCTAACAGAGCGCTTCACTCTCAGACTGCAGGTTTACTTGTGGTTCCTAGAGTTTCCAAAAACAGAATGGGAGGAAGATCTTTCAGTTCTCAGGCTCCTCTCTTGTGGAACCAACTTCCAGTTTCTGTCCATGAGGCTGACACATTGTCCAGTTTTAACCCTTTCCTTATTGATAAATCCTATAGTTAGGGTTGGCTTGGGTTTCCTGAGCTGTCCTTTAGTTATGCTGCTATAGGCTTAGACTGCTGGAGGACAAAGTGACCACATTTCTTAACTCTGCTTCTGTCTTTACTTACTCTGCTCAACCTGTTTGTATTTGAATTTATTTTTTCTATCCTTGACATGTGATTTTGTTTTTCAGGTACATCTGGACCTGACATTCGGTGTTTGTCTCTACTTCCTGTCCTCTCAAACCCAGCAGTTCAAATCAGACAGCTGCTTGTCCTGAGCCTGGTTCTGCTGGAGGTTTCTTCATGTTAGATGGGAGTTTTTCCTTTCCACTGTTGTGCTTGCTCAGAATGGGAGACTGCGACAAAGTAAAGATTCAATGAGTCTGCTGCTTCTTTAGATAGAGAACTTTACTAACTGGCTTTTCTAAGTATGTGAATGTTCCTGTAAAATGCCAAGACAACTTCTGTTGTGAATTGGCGCAATATAAATAAACTGAATTGAATCAACTGAATATCACATTTGATTGCACATAACTCCATTCATAATTTAGTTTAAAACTCTGGCATGAAAGTTGATGGGTGATATGCATTCCTTTGAAAAGTGCTAGACCTTTAATTTGCTAGATGTTACTAGTGTTCATGTAGACACGTTGGAGTTAATATTGTAAGAATTAAAGTGGAGGTCAATATTAATACTGACCTCTTTATCCTTAATTAATCTACTTATTCAGATTGAATAGTAATTTCACGGATTCTCTTCTTTTTCAGTTTATTCAATATTTCTGTGATCTTTATGATGGATAAATAAACAGAGCCATTAAGTGACAATGGACACGTTAACTTAGTTTGATATGTCAAAGAGACACTATCATTTATTTAAAATAAATCAACTAAATTAACACCATTACACTTGATTGACATGATTTCACTTTCTTTCAATTCAAATACGTCAGCACACTTAAATTCAACACAACAGACATAAATATTGGATGTTAACATATTTAGTCTGTGGGCTCTTTTAGCTTAAAAATATAGTTTCCAGCTTAGATAGAGAGGGGAAAGAGTAGGAGGAATAAGAGGTTGGAGAGATTAAGTTATTTATCTCGAGTGTAACCAGAGATGACACATTCCATCCGACTTCGGCTAAATCCCAGGTACGTTTGTAAACCGCTCTTTACCTTTTGACGATGCGTCTGATAAAGATATTGCCAGCCTCCCAGGTGCACGGAGTCCTTCCGGCCCTCGTACGTCTGAACTGGTCGTTTACTTCCAACGTCTCCTCGGATCCGCGTCAGCCGTCAGAAACATGTGGCAGCTTCTGGCTGACTTCAAGACGAGATGTTTCTCAAAGGAAGTTCATTAAGAACTTTGGAGCTTTTGCTCGGGGAACTGGATGGAGACGTCCATCAGTTCTAGCTGACAAGTTAGTCTTTGGCTCTTGACCAAGCTTGACCAGCTGCAAGGCAGAGAGCTTTCAGGTCTCCGTCCATTCAAACTCTTTGTCCATTCAAAGACTGAAGCGTTTCCGCACAGTTAGAACTTAAAAGCAGGAACACAGAGAGGAGTTCACTTGCTTTATCAAACCCAAGGTTACAAGCCAGCAGCAGAGAGAAATGTTTAGGAAAAAAGACAGATAACGCTGGAGCCCTGCTCATCAGACTGTCTCTGAGTTTCTAAACAAAACCGTCCGGTCTCTGTGACCCGAAGGCTTCACCTTTAAACACAGCAGTGAAGACAGTAATTAACACATTTCAGAATAACACAGCATAAAAGCACATATCATGAAAATGAGAAAAGTTATTCTTGATTACATTAGAATAAAATCAAGATATAGAAATAGTCTCTTTTAGTGACTATATGTCCTCAGATTATAACTAATGGAATAATTGTGTTAAATGTCCTGCTTTACTGAGAGGTCAGTAAAGGTCATCACTGGACAGTTCAAAAGTACACAGGTGTCTTAAAAGTGGACAAGGTCATGTCCACTACATCTCCCCCCTTTTGGAAGCCATCGCCAGTCGTTGGGGATGGGGTCCAACACGAAAGGAAACCTTGAACTGTCTCTGATCTTGAAGTAATCCGGCGAGTGGAAAAGAAAAAATCAAAAATTATAATCCCATAAAGTTTTTGGAACTTCCATACTGTTCGTAGGTAATCCCATTGCGGTAAGCTTTTAATCCCTCGGAAAACTGAGTCTGTTAACTCTTGGAAAACAAAGTCTGTGATCCTTTGGAAAACAAAGTCTTATAATCCACAGCGGTAATCCCACAGCAGTAAATCCACAACGATTAGTTTTGTTGATTGATCAGCAACAATTGTTTTCATAATCAGCATGTAGAGGGGATCCCTCGATTGACGCAGAGGAGGCGATCCTTGGATGAAGGTTGAAGACCAAGCGTTGGAGCTGCAGGTCCCCACATCGAAGGTTGTTGGCTGGTTGGTCTCCAGTCAGTGCCACTCTGGTTCTATGTGTCATGCAATTATGTGGTTTTAGGTGGGCTTATGATTGGGATTTTACATTAGGCCCTACCTATATGCACCTGGTATGTAAGCTATCATGGTTTAGATCAGCTATAATTACCAATTAAGGGGTGGATCAATTCTGTAAATTAGATATAGGGATCTATACCTATAGAATTTTGGAGGGCTTCTGTAACGAAGGCCTCTAATTCCAAACTATTCCTCCATTCATTACTTAGTTTAGGTTAAACTAAAGTAGAAAAATGAAATATAGTTTGATCTAAATGTCTGTTGTCTTTTAGACGAACGACGTAGGATTTGGTGTACCTAATAAATTTTGAAGTCTATGGCGAGACTCATCAAAATGAATAGATAATCTAGAATAGAAACGATCGAATCGGTTCAATTTAGAAATCGTGAGGCCAGTGTAGTTTATGGTACCTTGAGTAGCTTTAAACTACATTGACTCTTCAACGGTTGAGATTTAACAAAACGAACTGCATGTTGGCATAGTTAGATCCATCTTATGCATTAATCAATGTTAATACAAAACCTTTTTTGGCTGGGAGTGTCCAGAACCACAACAATATCTCAAATAATGACAACAGTAATGACTAAACAACAAGGAAACAACGTTTCACTGCTTCGACACACTCTTGTCGTCAGATTCCAAAGTGCAACACACAAGAAAACAGGTCTCAACTTTATGACCGAGGTCAACTTAAATCTTGTGGATTTAAATGGTTGTTAAGATTAGTTTTTGTTGTGGGTGTTGGACTTAGCGTTTCTAAGTTCAAGTTGGACAATGCGACTTATAGGGTGGGAAATATGGTAGTTTAAACCTGATTAGTTTATTTACTAACTTGTGTTTGGACGACCTTATTATCCCATGAAGTCGGTGAGTTTGTGAGATCTTTGTCTTTTGTGGAGTCATTGAACGCCTTGTAAGGTTTGATCTGATTTCGATGTACCCATTTAGCAATTGGCTCTTTGCGGCCTTTGCTGATTTTGATCTCGTAGACGACTGAGGACACTTTGTCTGTTATCAGATGAGGTCCAGTCCACCTGGGCATTAGTTTGCGGGCGAGAGTTCCGGTCCCGGACTCTCCTTTCCCGGTTGCTGGGGCGAACGTATAGTACCAGACTCTGTCTCCCACTTGGAGTTCATTGTGAGAGGCCTTCTGGTCATAGTACGCCTTGCGTCCTTCAGCGGACCTTTCCAGGTTTTTCTGGGCGAAAGCAAAAGTGTTTCTGAGGTGTACATTCAAATCTTTCATGTATTGTTGTGTAGTGTAGGCTGTCGCCATGACGGCGTCGCCTGGTTGGTACAACAGGTGTAGAGGGAGAGTCATCTGTCGACCGGTCATCATCTCGAAGGGAGAGATGCCAGTTGATGTGTGTGGAGTGGCTCTTATGGCCATGAGGACCAGAGGGAGTTTCACATCCCAGTCCTTGTGGTTTGCAGCCACGTATTTCTTCAAAATACTCACCACAGTTCTGTTTGCTCTCTCAACTTGGCCTGAAGCCTGTGGGTGGTAGCCGACATGAAAGTTGGCCTTGACGCCTAGCGTCTTCCACAGTTCTTTCATCACTTCACCTGTGAAGTGTGTACCTTGGTCTGAGTTCACCCGAAGGGGAAGTCCAAACCTTGAGAATATATGATTCATTAACAACATAGCAGTTGTTTGTGCTGTGTCGTTAGGAGCTGGTAGGCATTCTACCCATTTGGTAAATGCACAGGTTACCGTGAGAAAATATTTATTTCCTCTAGAGCTCTTAGTGAGTGGTCCAACCCAGTCGATCTGGAGGTCAGACCATGGGAATGCAATGCCTCTGCTTTGCAGTGGTGCTCTGTGAAGTGGTCTGGTTGGCTGAAACTGGCCACAGACCACGCACCCTTCAATGTAGTCCTTGACATCCTTTTTCATTCCAGGCCAATAGGCAATTTGTTTTAATGCCGTCAGCGTGGCTTTATCTCCTTTGTGTCCTGCGGACGGGAGATCATGGGCATGAACTAACATCACCCCCCTTTGGTCATGGGGAACCACGAACACAGGTGAGGACGTTGGTCCATGAGCGAAAGTCAGGATGCCCTTGAGTAGTTTAAGCTGTTTGCGCAGCTGATAAAGGACTTTAAGGTCTGGATCGGAATCCAGTTCGTCTTTAGACGGAGTGTTCTTGTCCGGATCAGTCAGATACAGTATCATGGAGTTGATAGCAGGATCCGACTTCTGAAGTTGGATGATGTCAGGGTCAGTCAGTGCGGGTCGTACGGAGACTGCGTTGTCAGCAGGTTTGTCCGCGGCCTGTGCACGTGTGACTGCCATAACTCTGACTGAAGGTTGTGTTGGCAGAGTCTCGATTAACCAGGAGGGGTCGAAGGACCATAGAGGACCTTCGTCGGCTCCTTCTTTGGCTAAGGAGTCTGCAATGTCATTGTAGTGTTTGTCATCGCCAGGGACTCTAGAATGCCCTGGAACCTTCTTCCAGTAGATCTGTAAGTCATGTGATGTCACCAAGTGATCACACGCTATGAAAAGCTCTTTGTGTTTGACCACTTTTCTGTCGCTTGTTAGGAAACCGTTCTGTTTCCACACAGCGAGGTGACAAGCGAAACTCAAACGAGCATAGTTAGAGTCAGTGCAGATGACTAGCGTCTTGATGGAGCGTTCTACTACAATCTGGAGAGCTATTAGGATTCCTGCAATCTCAGCATACTGAGAAGTCTGAGATCCTAATTTGTAGCTGAAAGTTATCTGCTCTTGGCCTTGGAGGAGGACCCCTCCAACACCTGCTCTGCAGATCTTGTCGCGGAGGAATGAAGATCCATCCACGTACAATGTTGTCATATCTTTGCAGATATTGTCATCAAAGAAGTGGTGATTCGGGTCTTCAGTTACTGGGGGTTTTACCTCAACCGGCGGCTGGGTGGCTGGTACATCTTGTGTACACTTCTGGCAGATTGCCAAGTCCGTCCCCAGATGAGACTTCTTGTTTTGACCATAACGTATGTCTAGGTTAAAACTTTGAAGCGCCATGAGCCACGTTGCAACACGTGAGTTTGTCACCACACCATCTCTGATGCGTTCACTGTTAAGAAAAGTCACTGGCTGGTGTTGTGTTTCCACAATGATTTTCTGTCCACCAATGTAGCTGGAGAAATGTTTAACTGCCCACACTGTGGTCAGTAGAGCTTTCTCACAGTCTGAGAATCTCAACTCGGGGCCTGCCATCGTTTTGCTGGCGTAGGCTACTACACGTTTGTCTCTGTCGTGTATCTGGTACAGACCTGCACTTATGCAATGAGCTGAGAAGCCCACTTCCAAGTAAAACTCTTTGTTGTAGTCCGGGTAGACTAAACAAGGGGCTGACTTGATCCTGTTTATAAGAGCGTCCATAGCCTGCTGCTGTTTGTCAGTCCAGACAAATGGAACGTCTTTCTTAAGGAGTTCAGTCAGTGGCTTTGCAAGGTCTGCATAGTTCTCTATGAACTGGTTCGAGTAGTTACACACGCCAAGAAAACTTTGTAGTTCTTTGAGACTGGTGGGGACTTTGAGATTGTCAAGGCCTTGGGTGCGAGTCAGCTGTGGTTGTACTCCGTCTGGACCTACAAGTAGGCCAACGTAGTCCACCTTGGTTCTGCACCATTGGCATTTTGACAGTGATATCTTAGCACCAGCAGTTGTCAGCTGATTCAGAACGTGGTCGATCTCAGCCAAATGTGAGTCCAGTGTTGGCTGCCTCAAAAGGACATCGTCCACGTAGATCAGTGTTCCACGCTCGTGGGCGTCTGGACATGCTTTGTTCAAGAAGATGTTGAACTCTGCAGGTGAGTTAGCGTAGCCAAAGGGACACCTGTTAAAGGTGTATTGACGGCCACCAAAAGTGAAAGCTAGTTTGTACTGGTCCTCGGCGCGCACAGGGATGGTCCAAAAACCAGAGGCGACGTCGAGGGTCGAGAAGTACTTACCATTGGTGACCTTGGGCAGTTCCTGTTGGAGTTGCGTCATAGGCCATCTGGATAAGGGAACTTGTTTGTTTAGCTTTCGGTAGTCTATAGTGAGTCTCCACTTACCATTTGGTTTTAACACCGGCCATAAAGGCGCAGAGTAAGTGCTGTTACAGTATCGGATGATACCTTTTTCTAACAGGTCATTAATGATTTCTCTGATAGGTTGATGTGCTGCCAGAGGAATCTTGTACTGTCTGACAAATGCAGGGGGAGCATTAGGCGGGGTTGGGATGCTCACTGTGTGGAGCGTGGTCAACCCACAATCCATCGAGTCAGTTGAGAATGATTTTTCATATTTTAGCAGAACTTTGCGAAGTTTGTCCCTGTCTTCATCAGTTTCCAAGGCGTCGGCCTGAGCGACCACCTGGTCTATCTGTGAAGCAAATGAGAGCGGTTCTTGTTCTCTGGGGAGCTCCAGTGAGTCCCCTTCAGTGTCATAAAACCTGTCAACAGGTAGTGCACTGTAAGTTTGAGGGCCTAGACTTTCTCCTTGGTTGAAACCGAACCTGTGGACAATGTCCCGGTCGGACTCAGTGGGGGAGAAAAGAGCTATGGCCTGTGTTGGTTTTGTGAACAAGACTCGCCCCGAATGATGACTTGGGATCAAGTTTTCTGGGAGTCCTCCCAGAAATGGAATGCTTAGTTCAAAATCATGAAAATCAGTAGAGATCAACCATCCTAGCTGTGAGCGCTTTGGGATCAGTACCTCTTCTGTGCTCGTGTTACACACAGCGACAGTCGTGGTTCTGCCGTCGAGGGTCACTTGGCATGTGGCCTCCATGGACAGTCCTAAGTTGAAAAACATAGGAGATGGTTGAAAGCATGCCTGTTTTGTTCTAATAGCCTGTCCTTTCATGATGTGAATCATCACCGGCTTGTTCATAACCTGAGGTGGCACCACAGTGTTATGGCTGTTAGCAACCTGGCAGACCTCTGGAATGGTCTGTCCAGCCTTAAGGTTCTCTGTGGTTAACACAGGAGAGTCCTTCGTGGCTGTATCTAGTGACCACAGTGCATTGTTGTTGACGTCCACTCGGACACCTAATCTTACCAAAATGTCGGAGCCTATGTAGGTTGCATGTGGTAAGTTCGGGACCACGAGGAACGGGTGATCCAGTTCTCGTTGGTTCCAGATTAGTTTAAGGTCAATGATCCCTTTAGCAGTCATTACCTGTTTATCGTTGGGGTCTAACGGGAAGCGGAAAGCCTTTTTGTTCATTCCGAGACCCAACTGTTTCTTAACCAAGGTTCCAAAGAAAGCTTGGCTGATCGCTGATTTCTCCGTCCAAGGGGACAGAACAGCATCATCGGTGTGGGATCCTTGAATCTCAACACCTTTGACTACCTGTGGTAGGTAGTGTTCGGTGAGTGCCAACTGTTTCAGCTCGCAGAGGGGGCTCTCTTGTTGGACCTCTACTGCCTCACCTGTAGTTGGAGGTTCACCCACAGGGATTGTGCTCTCGTCTGAGCATTCCCTTTTGCCTTCCGCGGTACCTGCCGTTAGACGGTCAGTGTTACTCTGTGTAGGCATATCGATCGGCAGTGGTTGACTCACTCTGGTCCACATTGTCTGATCGCCATAATCTATAACCGCGTCGAAGCGGTTTATAAAGTCTTGGCCAACCAAAAATGGGCATGAGTCAACGGTGGACACGTATACCGGGTGGTATAGTGTCGTCTCACCAATCTGCATGTGAACCATTGCTATAGCTGTTAGGGTTGTACTCGTCTCCGAGAGACCCTGCAAAACTATAGCACATTCTCTGAGGGGTATTTCCCTGTCAACACCGCTAGCGGCCAGCCGCAGCTCTTCTAACAGTGTGGGTGACATAACGGATATGTCTGCCCCACCATCCAAGAGGGCCTCTTTTCTGAGGATCCCTTCCAACGTGATGGACAGGTAAGCCTTCTTAGCGGGCCCCTTTCTGATAATGTCACACAGGAACTCACCAGGTTGTCTCCGACGTTTATCACGCCTACCCCTGACTGTGTGACCTTCATTTATCAGTACTGTTAGTGCAGACACACATGGGTCTGACTGTTCAGTTCGTGGCGAGCCACTTTCAACGGTGAGTGAGCTTTCCCCCCCTTTTTCTGACGAGGGGTGCTCAGGCTCCGTAGCAATGAAGTCATGGTTACAGTCAACGTTCTGTTGACTGTCACATTCTGGACTGTCAACGATTCGACTGTCATTACCCTGATTGTCAGCATCCTGGCCACCAATGTCTTGGTGACTGCCAGCAACTGTGGCATTGTTGTTGTTAGAATGTTCAGAGTTACTATCAATGATAGTGCTACACATCACACCGGGTTTGTTCTCATTTTTAGTATTTTCCCACGTGTCGAACATCTGACGTATTTCCTCCTTGACTTCTGGGGACAGAGGGCTACGGCCTTTCCTCCGGGACTTCTGCGATTTTTTGTCTGTCTCGGACTGTTCAGTTTGAGGGGTAGGGGGAGCAGGTCCACGGCGTGGGGGCCCCTTCCGGGCCCAGACTGGCTTCGGGTGTCCCCTCTGGGACCACCCTTGGTTCGGGGGTTCCTGCTGGGACCACCCTTGGTTATATGGGTTACCCTTGTACCCATAATCTTTACTCGTTGGACGCGCACCCCCCTTTTGATCCTTTTGTTCACCCTCCGTGTTTTGCTTGAGCCACCTTGGGTTTTTTCTCAAGCGGACACCCCCACTTTGTGGTTTGTCAGGGTGAAAGGTCTGTTTCTTTTCGCCTGTCGGTGGATAGGGAGCTGGTGCTCGCGTCCCTTCCAGTTCCAGCGATTGGGAGTCGGCTCTCGCACTCGTGAACACCTCTACGGGTGTTCTGCATTCCATGCGGGCCTCGAAAACATTTACGGCGCATTGTTTCATTTCCTTGATGGTCTTGTCTCTGAAATTAGCCATCACTTGAACTGACTCTTTTATATCAGGGTGGAGGTTTTTACCGAAAAGGTATTTAAAACCTACGTCGTCCTCCATGCCCGGTTCATTGCGATTACCAAAGAAAGCCTGGAACATTCTCTGGTAATATGCCTGTGGATGCTCCTTCTTACCTTGCACGACCTTCTCGGCATCAGGGTAGCCACCAGGCCCCATGTTTGGAGTGAACTCTCGTATAAGAGTATCACGCAACAGTTTGTAATCTGTTTTTATGGCGTCCGGTTGGCGAACAATGAAGTTATATACAGGCCAGTCTGCGGTGAGCCTGATCAGCGCAATTTTATCCTCAGCAGTAGCATTTGGAAAATTACCCAGCTGGAAATCAAGAGAGTCTAGGTAGTTCTTTGTATAGATTGAACCCAACGGCCCTGGCTCAAAGCGTTGAATGTATCTAGAAAGCTTCTGGAGTTCAGGTATTGGAATAGAAAGTTTAGCATCATTGCTATTCCCATTTACCTGTGATCCATGTGCAGGTGTTGATGTTGAGGACGCAAGTCCCTGCTCCGACTGGCGGGTCTTAACAGGTACGGTGAGCTGTTCTGCATCACCGCGTGGAGGTGGTGGGGGTGGTGGTGTGATGCCTTGAGAATGCTTTGCCACAACATCCACCCACCTCTCCCTTTCTTTAAAGAGGTTTTCTTTAGTTAAGGTCAGTTCCACCTTACTTTCAGTCAATTCTCTGCGTAAACAATCAACTGCAGTTTGTAGCGCTGTGCACTGTTCACTGAGTTTTCTATTTTCCTCGAATTGAGTGCTCTCTTTTAGTTGTTCTTTTAATTTATCATACTCTATTTTCAACATTGTGCACCGGGTGTGGGCTTCTTCTCTTTTTTCCTTGTTCTCTTGTAGATCTTTAGACATCGATTGTACCTGTTGCTGTAATATTTCATTCTCTCTGATAGAATCGTCATATTTTTGTCCTCTGGACCGAATGTTTTCTTCATATGAATGTGTTTGCAACAGTATTTCATTGTTTAAACGTTCAATCTCTGTATTTGTCGTTTTCTTGTATGACACAAACTCTGAAGTGGTACCTTCGTGTTTAGTTTTCTCATCAGCCAGTTTATTTTTTTCATCAGCCAGTTCATCCTCAAGGTCCCCACTCTTATACAGTTCATGGTCCAGTCTGGTCTTCAACAGAAAGGCCAATTTGACAGTACGGTCGGCGCTGAGCTTTTTTCCACCTTTTTTGATTATGCCTGTTGCTAGACTTTCTAACTCTGTGTCCAGAGTCGGGGTGTCCATTGCTGCTACCTCCTCACCATACTTCACGAGTGTTTTCATTAGCAGTTTTAAGGCATTATCAACACAATCTGTGTCCTCTGACTCAGACTCTGAATCCTCCTGCGCTGGGATTTTCTCCTCAACCGGCGCTGGAGTTTGCTCACCATCAGCATCCTCCAAGGATGAGGATGGAACAACTTCATCTGATTGTTTATCCATATTTGTTTTGAGTCTGTAAAAATCAACAAGCTGGTACATGCAGGTGTTATTCGAAAAAGAAATTCGTTATCAAATTAACCTCACTGTTGTAAACGTACACAGAAAAACGTTAAAAATGCTATTTTTAACCAAAAGTGTACAGTGTATGCCAATGCTGTTTAAAATTTTGAATGTGGAAATGCTCTGCTCTCCATCAACTTTTCTTTTTTATTTAATCTGAAAATTAAATAAAAGATGCTTTTTTGAGTGTTATTTTAAATCTCTTCAGTATTTAAAATGAGCATCAATTGTTCGTCTGTACCTCTGTTTTCAAAAATTCTTTATTTAAAATAAACAGGAGTTTTTGTTTGTGTACAGAACAATTTTAAAGCTGGTAATTTTCACCATAAAAAATGCTGACTTTATGATGTGTTGAGAGAAAACTCATCTATTAACGTCCAGCAGGGGGCAGCGTCGCGTATGTTATCACGAAGCGACTGAGTTTAAATCAGTACATGGAAAGAAAACAACCTATTAGGGTTAGTTTTCAGTAAGAACGTGATAATTGCTCGAACCGCTTTCTTGTCAGAGACAAGTTTATGTTGCTAGACAGTGTTGATGGCTTCAGATGAGTGTTTAAGTGTGTGTTCGTGTGTGAACGAGTGTGAGCCAGCGAGTGTGACCTGTCACTCAAAGTGCGGCACCTGGAAGTGACGACAAAAATGGGCGGGCCCACGCAGCGTGCGTAGCGCGTCACCAGCTTCTTACGTGAGCGAGGCGGAGCTCGCTACAACATACGTGGCGTCAACAAATCAATCACAGCGTCAGTAGTTCATTCTACAAGCATACATGGCGAATGTAGATCCTTACCTTCGACCAATGTCGTGCCGGAAATGACGACAAAATGGGCTGGTCGCAACGGCGTGCGACGTGATTGACAGCACACAACAGCGAATCAGCGTTCGCCACAAGAGTGATTGACAGCACACAACAGCGAATCAGCGTTCGCTACAAGAGTGATTCACAGCACACAGCACTCGTATCATCCAATCACAGCTCATAAACAAACATGTAGACACACGTCTTCTTAACGTTAGCTTGCACAGCAGACCACAACTTCATAGACTCTTAAAAACAACTCAAACGCTACAATTTAACTTCCCAAAATGCTGAAACATGCGGCGCACATCTAGACAGGCCAACTTAGTCACGCTCAGTAACCCAGCACTGCAGCTGTTGAACAACACGGACTCTCACGGAGTCACTCCAGGTCGGTTCCGGTCCACGTTAGAGGAGCAGAAAACTCGGGTCAGAACCCATTAACCGACACGTTCTAACAGTATATGCTGCTTCGACCTTCTTTAAAATGTAAAAATACCACAACAGCAATCTTGTAGATGTTAAATTAGCTTCCAGGGCAGGCAGTTTGACTCGGCGATCAAACAACAAAGTTCTGTACCGGAGTGTGTGCTTGAACTGGGTCGAAGCCGAACCAGAACTCCCACAGACCACGGCTGACAAAAACTTCACCTGAATGCATCCAACAGCGTCTAACAGAGTTGAAACAATAATAATCTCACAGCTTCAAATGATAAAAACATGCAGAATCTGCCTGCTTTGAACACTTCCAGCCAAAATCATTATCCTCAGAGTTTAAAACTTGGATCCTTTTATGCAAACATGACGTTACAGTTCATGACTGAGACCACAGATTTATCAATAAACTTTTAGAAGCCGATACGAGGCCACCAGATGTAAGAATTAAAGTGGAGGTCAATATTAATACTGACCTCTTTATCCTTAATTAATCTACTTATTCAGATTGAATAGTAATTTCACGGATTCTCTTCTTTTTCAGTTTATTCAATATTTCTGTGATCTTTATGATGGATAAATAAACAGAGCCATTAAGTGACAATGGACACGTTAACTTAGTTTGATATGTCAAAGAGACACTATCATTTATTTAAAATAAATCAACTAAATTAACACCATTACACTTGATTGACATGATTTCACTTTCTTTCAATTCAAATACGTCAGCACACTTAAATTTAACACAACAGACATAAATATTGGATGTTAACATATTTAGTCTGTGGGCTCTTTTAGCTTAAAAATATAGTTTCCAGCTTAGATAGAGAGGGGAAAGAGTAGGAGGAATAAGAGGTTGGAGAGATTAAGTTATTTATCTCGAGTGTAACCAGAGATGACACATTCCATCCGACTTCGGCTAAATCCCAGGTACGTTTGTAAACCGCTCTTTACCTTTTGACGATGCGTCTGATAAAGATATTGCCAGCCTCCCAGGTGCACGGAGTCCTTCCGGCCCTCGTACGTCTGAACTGGTCGTTTACTTCCAACGTCTCCTCGGATCCGCGTCAGCCGTCAGAAACATGTGGCAGCTTCTGGCTGACTTCAAGACGAGATGTTTCTCAAAGGAAGTTCATTAAGAACTTTGGAGCTTTTGCTCGGGGAACTGGATGGAGACGTCCATCAGTTCTAGCTGACAAGTTAGTCTTTGGCTCTTGACCAAGCTTGACCAGCTGCAAGGCAGAGAGCTTTCAGGTCTCCGTCCATTCAAACTCTTTGTCCATTCAAAGACTGAAGCGTTTCCGCACAGTTAGAACTTAAAAGCAGGAACACAGAGAGGAGTTCACTTGCTTTATCAAACCCAAGGTTACAAGCCAGCAGCAGAGAGAAATGTTTAGGAAAAAAGACAGATAACGCTGGAGCCCTGCTCATCAGACTGTCTCTGAGTTTCTAAACAAAACCGTCCGGTCTCTGTGACCCGAAGGCTTCACCTTTAAACACAGCAGTGAAGACAGTAATTAACACATTTCAGAATAACACAGCATAAAAGCACATATCATGAAAATGAGAAAAGTTATTCTTGATTACATTAGAATAAAATCAAGATATAGAAATAGTCTCTTTTAGTGACTATATGTCCTCAGATTATAACTAATGGAATAATTGTGTTAAATGTCCTGCTTTACTGAGAGGTCAGTAAAGGTCATCACTGGACAGTTCAAAAGTACACAGGTGTCTTAAAAGTGGACAAGGTCATGTCCACTACAATATCCTATATCTGTCACAACGATGATCCTTTAGATTTGTCTTGTTTCTTCAGTCAGGTTATAAAAATAAACAACTCAAAGCTTCCTCGTTCTGTTTCCTTCCTGGGTGGACTTTTATTTTAGAGGTTCATAAACGTATATTGATGCACAAGTATCTCACATGCAGCCTGTCGTTTGTCGACTTTCTATTCACAGCGTGTGTGCAGACAAATACACAAGCTGGAAACCATGATGGCTTCGATGTGTATATACAGCAGTGGGGAAGAGTGAAATTCCCTCTGGTCAGGGTGACCACCTCTGGTTTCCATGTAAAACTCCACCGTCTGATCTGTCAATATGTTTCCAAGTGTGTCCTCCACATTTAGTTTTATGGTTTTGTGCAAAGTGTCTGTAGGATATGGCTCCGACATGTCGCTGTGGAGAAATGCTCTGTCTGGATTTTATTTTTGCATTTTGAGACCAGTTATTAACACAATGTATTTATCTTTTCATCTAACTCAAAAATGTGTAGACAGTTAAGGTTTATCATGTTTGGAGATTGTTTTCATGTGGATGGTTCAGTTTAGCCCAAAAAAGATTCATGAGATGAACAGACAGCAACCTGTGCATCGTTCATTCTGCAGTTAAGAGCCAGGTCATCATCAGCTCACCTTTAAGAGTTCAGTGAAACATTACATCTGCAAAGTTTCTTATCCGATAAACTCCATGTTCTTGCTGTTCACTCCCAGATTTTAAGTTTTTAGGTCTCATTTACAGCCGAGAATGTAAAAGTTCAACAGGGTGCATTAAGATTGCAGCAGGAATACATCCAACACAACTCAGTAAAAATATAAAGTTAACTGTCATGAAACTCCCCTAAAAGTCGTTTTGTCCTCAGAGCTTTGCCTGGACCAAAGCGTTTTTGCATCTCTGCCATCTGCTTTTTGGTAGGTCTCCCTTTTTGAATCTAATTAAAAACCATAAAACTAACTCGGTGGTTCTCAGATTTTAATACATCAGAAAACCTTTCCAAGTATCACCATTATATAGAACACTAAAAACTCTAGTACTCGTTTACAGGCTTACATCTGATATATATGAGCAAACTGGTTAAGGCTCGTTCGGTGTACAGTATTTGTTGTTGAGAACAGCTGCTGTCTCACTCCTGCCTCAACTCTGGCATTGCTTGAATCAAATTTACATTTAGCAACTTCTGTTGCCTGCAGGTCCCACAGAAACAGCATCAGCTTATCAGTTAATGATTGATCACTTCTAATTTCATCATGAACCCCTGAAAGTTTTGTCTTTCTTGGCTTGTTAGCTTTCACTCACAGTTCAGCTTATTGTGGTGAAATAGCTTGTTACTCAAAATCGTAATAGCAGTCAAAATACGTGATTTTTAAATGTTTTGATTTAAGTTTGTTGTACATGAGTGCCACTTGTGATAAAAGCATTAAAAAATAGCATATTTAACAGCTATTATGCTTCTGATTTGTAAATCATTTGTAATCATCATCATTTGCAAATCACCTGCATCATGAAGGACCCCACTCACCCAGCACACACACTTTTTGCCCTGCTCCTCTCAGGCAGGAGATTGAGGAGCATTAGGTGTAGAACTAGACTGAGGAACAGCTTCTACCCTGACTCATGAATATCTGACCAGAATAATCACTGTGAAAAAGAAAAGTCATTCCTGTTCATAAAAAATAAGTAAATATGAAAGTGCTTCACTATCCAAACCGGAAGAGATCACAACTTAACATTACCCTGCACACCAAATAAACGCGTCGAGTATGCGACGCGGAGGGACACTGACCCTTAAGGCCGAGATACAGTGAAGCAGACTCCGTATACGCGCGTATATGCCCGTATACGCGCGTATACGGAGCCTCTGCTACAGCCCGGCTGATGTTCTCGCGTAGATTCTCGTGTTTTCGCTCCAAATTCTACGTCATTTCCTCCGTACCGTCACTTCCGATCGTCACTTCCGGTAGTTTTTCGCTCCACGGAGAGGACTCAACTGAGCTCGCTGATTGGTCACTTTGACACGCCTACTGAAATGATTGACAGATTTCAGTCAGCTCAAAGTGAAACCTATCGTGAGCAGCTCGCTCAGACTTCTGCGGTGTTCTGATACGGTCTTTCTACTATATATGTTATAAAAAGTTCTCTCAGAAATAAAAATAATAACAGGGAGTGCTTTTCCTGCAGCCCACAGCCCACCAGGGAATATATAAAACATCGCGCACCCAGGTAGGACCTGAATTCATTCATTTCATTCATCGAGTGAACGGAGGAAGAAGCGGTTACTTGACTTTAGGCAAAAAAACAAAAGAAAAGGCCCGATCAGCGATAAAAAAGAGGAATTTATTTCATTTGTGTAACATACAAAACAGTCCGGAGCCGGGGAAGTTTAGGTCAGACACCGCGCATCGCGTATGCGAATCGCGTATGCGTAGTAAAAAAATACCTTTGCGCGTACTTGCCCTGAGGGGCTACGCGGGGCTACGCTGCGTACGGGGCATACGTACGCTGCGTATTGGCGTATCGTGAGGACGCGCGAGTGTATCTCGCCCTTTATCATCAATATATGACGAGTAGGGAGTGAGAATGAGTTGGAAAAATCACATCATGTTGCTGCTGATTTGTTTCATGTTGCTGCTGATCTGTTTCATGTTGCTGCTGATCTGTTTCATGTTGCTGCTGATCTGTTTCATGTTGCTGCTGATCTGTTTCATGTTGCTGCTGATCTGTTTCATGTTGCTGCTGATCTGTTTCATGTTGCTGCTGATCTGTTTCATGTTGCTGCTGATCTGTTTCATGTTGCTGCTGATCTGTTTCATGTTGCTGCTGATCTGTTTCATGTTGCTGCTGATCTGTTTCATGTTGCTGCTGATCTGTTTCATGTTGCTGCTGATCTGTTTCATGTTGCTGCTGATCTGTTTCATGTTGCTGCTGATCTGTTTCATGTTGCTGCTGATCTGTTTCATGTTGCTGCTGATCTGTTTCATGTTGCTGCTGATCTGTTTCATGTTGCTGCTGATCTGTTTCATGTTGCTGCTGATCTGTTTCATGTTGCTGCTGATCTGTTTCATGTTGCTGCTGATCTGTTTCATGTTGCTGCTGATCTGTTTCATGTTGCTGCTGATCTGTTTCATGTTGCTGCTGATCTGTTTCATGTTGCTGCTGATCTGTTTCATGTTGCTGCTGATCTGTTTCATGTTGCTGCTGATCTGTTTCATGTTGCTGCTGATCTGTTTCATGTTGCTGCTGATCTGTTTCATGTTGCTGCTGATCTGTTTCATGTTGCTGCTGATCTGTTTCATGTTGCTGCTGATCTGTTTCATGTTGCTGCTGATCTGTTTCATGTTGCTGCTGATCTGTTTCATGTTGCTGCTGATCTGTTTCATGTTGCTGCTGATCTGTTTCATGTTGCTGCTGATCTGTTTCATGTTGCTGCTGATCTGTTTCATGTTGCTGCTGATCTGTTTCATGTTGCTGCTGATCTGTTTCATGTTGCTGCTGATCTGTTTCATGTTGCTGCTGATCTGTTTCATGTTGCTGCTGATCTGTTTCATGTTGCTGCTGATCTGTTTCATGTTGCTGCTGATCTGTTTCATGTTGCTGCTGATCTGTTTCATGTTGCTGCTGATCTGTTTCATGTTGCTGCTGATCTGTTTCATGTTGCTGCTGATCTGTTTCATGTTGCTGCTGATCTGTTTCATGTTGCTGCTGATCTGTTTCATGTTGCTGCTGATCTGTTTCATGTTGCTGCTGATCTGTTTCATGTTGCTGCTGATCTGTTTCATGTTGCTGCTGATCTGTTTCATGTTGCTGCTGATCTGTTTCATGTTGCTGCTGATCTGTTTCATGTTGCTGCTGATCTGTTTCATGTTGCTGCTGATCTGTTTCATGTTGCTGCTGATCTGTTTCATGTTGCTGCTGATCTGTTTCATGTTGCTGCTGATCTGTTTCATGTTGCTGCTGATCTGTTTCATGTTGCTGCTGATCTGTTTCATGTTGCTGCTGATCTGTTTCATGTTGCTGCTGATCTGTTTCATGTTGCTGCTGATCTGTTTCATGTTGCTGCTGATCTGTTTCATGTTGCTGCTGATCTGTTTCATGTTGCTGCTGATCTGTTTCATGTTGCTGCTGATCTGTTTCATGTTGCTGCTGATCTGTTTCATGTTGCTGCTGATCTGTTTCATGTTGCTGCTGATCTGTTTCATGTTGCTGCTGATCTGTTTCATGTTGCTGCTGATCTGTTTCATGTTGCTGCTGATCTGTTTCATGTTGCTGTGTTAATGTGGGCTCATCTGCTCACACAGACTCATGTTCGTGCTGCTGTTTGGTTTATACTACTAGTGTATACTACTAATATACTACTATATTACTAATACGACTAGTGCTTACTGTATTTTTACTTTAACATTTTTCTTATTTCATATCTTAGATCTTATTGCTGTTTTTCTTTTAAATTTTATACTTTTGTTGGATGTAACTGGGACCCTGTGTACACAATTTCGTTCCACCTGTGATGTAAATGA
Organism: Garcialebias charrua; assembly: GCA_038048925.1. Lineage (NCBI taxonomy): Eukaryota > Metazoa > Chordata > Actinopteri > Cyprinodontiformes > Rivulidae > Garcialebias > Garcialebias charrua. Next base: position 81,441 of record JBBPBX010001067.1, on the reverse strand, counting down.
CAATAAAGAACCAGGAACAGGGTTTGCCGCAGCAGACCTCTGCAGCCCATAAATCTCTCGCCTGATGAATGACTGATGACAGCTTCTGCTCCTGGAGGCTGGTTTGTTGACTGATTTTGTAACTTGAGAACAATTTTTGTGGGGATTGATATCTACGAGTGCCTTATACCTAGTGGATTAAGTAGTTGACTTCAAATCAGAGGGTTGGGAGTTTGATCCCCTGCAGTGAACCAAAACGTCTTTGAGCAAGAAACTGCACCCCTCAACATCTGCAGATATTACTGGTGTATAAGTGAAACTGTAAAACATAAAATATCTATGTAGTGGTAAAAAGCACTGAATGAAAAGGTGAATGCAGAGTTTGGTGAGGTTAAATGATGCTTACAAGTTCAAACCCTTTTATACCACCTAAAAAGTTAAAATGTCATAAAATCTAGATTTAGAAAACAAAAACTCCCCATCTGGGTGTTTCCTTTTGTTCTGTCAGAGCCTGAGTAATGCGTACCAGGACCAGATTCAGATCTTTCAGAAGAACGGGCACTTCATTCTTCTATCTGCACATTCAATAAAGCTGATAGGAAATAAGATCATGTAGCCATGCTGTGCCTGACTCACTTCATTATGAACTCATGATGCAAGAGGATGACAGTTTTTTTTCTTCTGTCCAACATCTGGTGGACTCTTGTTGAAGGTCCGCACATTTGATTTGATTTGATGTTTATTCATTCATTTTAAAAGAACAATACAAGACAGTTTCATCAGATACAAGAATACAAGTAGGATAAAATGAAAGGAGCAGAAAGAAGATGAAATCTTATTATATCTGCCCCTTATTTCACTGTTTGTTCAACCAATGTTAACCTTCAAGCTACATCACAAAATGAATAATTCTACTTAATTTATCTAGCTGTAATACACAAACTACATCACAAAATGAATAATTCTACTTAATTTTTCTAACTGTAATACACAAACTACATCATTCTAACTGTAATACACAAACTACATAAGAAAATGAATAATTCAACTTAATTTTTCTAACTGTAATACACAAACTACATCACAAATGAATAACTCTACTTAATTTTTCTAACTGTAATACACAACACACTAAGCTACATCATCAGTCAACATAAGTGTAATACACAAACACACTAAGTTACATCATATATAGTTTTTGAGCAAGTCCTTTTTGACCTTTTTCTTAAATGTATACATTGATTTTGCATTTTTAACATCACTCTCCAGAGCATTCCACAATCGAACTCCCTGAATTGAGGTAGACCGTCCCTTTAAGCTGGTTCTGAATTGTGGTTTGATGAATATCTCTGTCCCTTTGAGATTGTAATCACTTTGTCTTTTTATAAAATTTCTTTGGATATTTAAAGGTAATGTGTTATTATGAGCCCTATACATAACTGATAAAATACTATATTCTACCAATTCCTGGAATTTCAATAAATTTAGCTGAAGAAACAAGGTGTTTGATGGGTGACTGAAATGTTTTCTGGTGATTACTCTTACAGCTCTCTTTTGTAAAATAAAAACAGGCTTTGTAATTGTTTTGCACGCTTTTCCCCAAACCTCAATACAATAGATTAAACGTGGAACAATGATTGTGTTATACAACATATACAGAGCTTTATCAATTAAAAAATCCCTGACTTTATACAGTACTGCAATTGATCTAGCTATTTTTGTTTTAATGGAATTTACATGATGTTTCCATGTCAGTTTGTCATCAATGATGACACCCAGAAACTTCACTTCACTCACTTTACAGATCACAACATCTTCAATTTCAAATGGATCGTCAACAATTCTCTTTTTGTTACTGAATATCATGTAATTAGTTTTATCTAAATTCAAAGATAATTTGTTTATTTTGAACCAAGTTTGTATTTTTATAAATTCTGTTTTCATCATATCCAAAATCTGTTTTATGTCTTTACCCGAACAGAAAAATGTGGTGTCATCGGCAAAAAGAACACATTTAAGAAGTCCTGACACATTTACCAAGTCATTCACATATAAAATAAATAACTTTGGTCCAAGCACAGAGCCCTGAGGAACTCCACAAGTGATATCACGGAGGTCAGATCTAACATCATTTATTTGCACAAACTGTTTCCTATCTTTCAAATAGCTAGATACCCACTGTAATGCTGGTCCTCTAATACCATATTTATTTAGTTTTTCAAGGAGAATGGTGTGGTCAATGGTATCAAATGCTTTTTTTAGATCAACAAAAACACTAACACAGTACTGTTTATGATCGACAGCATTAGTTATTTGTTCCATTAAATCCATGAGAGCCATTGATGTAGAGTTTTTTCCTCTAAACCCATACTGACTGCTACTTAAAATATTTTGTTTATCAATAAATTGATCCAATCTGGTCACAAATAGTTTTTCTAGAATTTTTGAGAACTGTGGTAACAAGGATATTGGCCTATAATTATTGAATACACATTTATCACCATTTTTAAAAAGAGGAATTACCTTTGCTACTTTCATGTTATCTGGAAATATTCCTGTTGAAAAAGATAAATTGCATATATATGTAAACGGTTCAATAACATAACTCATTATTTCTTTTACGAACATCATATCCATGTCCACCCAGTCTTTTGATCTCTTGTCCGAGAGATTTTTTACCATTTTCATAATTTCCTCTTTGTTAGTTCCATTAAGAAAAATACTGTTTGTGCAGCTTTTAATTGAATGACACACATTATTATCTATTTTTGGTATTTTAGCTGCAAGGCTTGATCCAATATTTACAAAATATTGATTAAATTCATTTACGATATCATTCTCATCATGTATTTCTTTGTCATCTTTCACAAAATATTTTGCAATGTTCGTTTTCGCTTTATGACTTTTTAGAACATCATTTATAACTCGCCATGTTGTTTTAGTGTCACCATTACTCTTGTTTAATAAATCACTATAGTATTCTTTCTTGCATTTTCTTATAATCATTACCAATTTATTTTTGTATTTTTTATATTTCTCTTCAGCTTGTTGTGTTCTCGTTTTTAAGAAACATGAATACAAGTAAAAAAAAATTTACAAGCATTTCTCAACCCTTTAGTCATCCAAGGTTGGTCGACAATATTTCTTTTTCTACGATTTCTTTGCACACAATTCTTTTCATACAGAGCTTCTAAAATATTCATAAATTCATCATATGATCTATTAACATCATCAATATATACGTCCTTCCAGTTTTGCTTCTGTAAATCATCTTTTAATTGATCCATAGCTTTTTTTGATGCGTTTATTGTTTTTTTCTTAATTGTAACTTCATTTGTAATGTTTTGATCATCTCTGTAGATAGTGAAAACTGGTAAATGATCACTTAAATCAGTTGTTAAGATACCGCCTGTCACATCCCCATTTGTTATATTTGTGAAAATGTTGTCAATTATCGTAGCACTATGAGTTGTAATTCTTGTTGGTTTTGATATTAACGGATAAAGATTTAAACTATACATTGAATTTAGAAATGTGCTGATGTTATTTGAATCTGTTTTATTTCCCAGGTCAATATTAAAGTCTCCACACAAGAAAACTTTTTTATTTAAACTCTTTTCCAATAGTTGTATGATTTTATCGGTGAATATTTCTATATTTGATCCTGGTGATCGATATACACAACTTATGGATATGTTTTTAGCATTTTCATTTAATATTTCTATTGTTATTATTTCCATAAGATTGTCAACAATTATTGACATTTCATTAATTATTCTACACTTTATTTCATTTTTGACAAATAGAGCTACTCCACCACCTTTTTTATTGTTTCTGTTTAAATGATATAATTCATATCCTTCGATGTGAACATTATTTTTGTTTTCATCATTAAGCCATGTCTCTGACAGTGCTATTAATGTAAAAGTTCTGTTTAACTGTTTTAAATAATCTGTTATTTTGGATATATTTGCATTTATACTTCTACTATTGATGTGAATAATAGAGAGATCTCCATTTGTTATATTGATGTCATTAAACTGTTCTTCATTATAGTATTTGCAGTCTTTTATAGCAGGATAAAAGTTTGCATCGACCACATCTTCATCATTGTATATTTTAAACTCTGAGTCTTCGTTTGTTGTTGTCATGTTTTAATGTATTTGTTTGTTTGTTCATCTTTGTCAATTTTTTGTGTATGAACATGTGATAGTGATTGGTGATTTGTCATTTTTGAGCTCATCTAAATGTGTCTTAAGTCTTTCAGATCTTTTATTATTTTAGCTTGAGAATTTTCATGTACTTTGATCCATATGTTTCCGTTTCTTGTCCAAGTTTTTGTTATTTTTTTTTCCTTTTTCAACAACCTTGCTGCATGTGCAATGTTTGCGTTTTTTTTATAGTTAGGTGTTCATTCATGTAGACGTCAGTTTTTGTGAGTTTCTTTGACTGCATCATTACCCTGTTTCTTTGTTTCCTTCCAATGGATCTGACGACTACTGATGGTTTAAGTTTGTTAGCTTTGTTGGGCAGTGTGTAACAGGTGGAAATGTCTTCATGTTTAATGTTAATGTCTTTGCTATTTAAGAAAGTGACTACCTGATCCTCCAGAGACTGCAGTTGTTCTGGTGGTCCTTCTTCAGTCGTGGTATCGCCTCTAACTAAATAAAAAACAATAAAAAAATAAAAATACTGTATATACTGTATATTTTTAATAAATAGATAAATGTACAGTACTGTACAGTCACCAAGCACTTAGCCTATCCTAACACAGTTTTTAAAGATGAAGGAGTCAGTTGAATTGTCTCCCTCCTCCCTGCAGGCTCCATAGGGAGCTTGCTCCCTTTATGTGAAAGGGAGACAATTCAACTTATTCCTTCATCTTTAAAAACTGTGTTAGGATAGGCTAAGTGCTTGGTGACTGTCCAGTACTGTACATGTATTCATTTATAAAAATAAAAAAGTAAAAACAAAAAAAAAAAAATATTTTTTTTTACTATGTGATCCTACTTACGAATTTTTGACATACGAGCGCCCCCTAGGGACGGAACTCGCTCTTAAGTCGGGGACTGCCTGTAGTTCGGGGGAGCCGGCGGCCCAGGCGAGCTGTTCCCTTCAAATTTATTTTCCAATATTTTGGTCATAAGTTGACTTTGGTCAAAAACTCCAAAAATTGTGCAGTACCAGTTTCGGCCGCTATGGGCGCTAAGAAACCCTTTATAGTACCTACACTGTTGACATCTGCCTGGTCCAAAAATGGTGCAGTGACACAGAAGATGAAGACTTCAATGGTTTTGAATAAATAAATAAAAACCATAAAATAAATACAGTATCTGTTTCTGTCATCATTTTAAACTGAGACACGTTTTTTACTGTAATGTCAGCTAATAAAAATATATTTTTATGTGTTTATCTTTAAAGATAAATGATGAAAGACACAAAATATACAAAAATTATGTTCATTTATTAATGAAAAGTTCAACTAAGACACATCAAACAAAATACTGTAGTTTTTATGTGATAATCTTGTCAAAAGTCCTTCCAAACAATTTGGCAGCCAGTCCAAAATAATGTTCATTTATTAATGAAAAGTTCAACTAAGACACATCAAACAAAATACTGTAGTTTTTATGTGATAATCTTGTCAAAAGTCCTTCCAAACAATTTGGCAGCCAGTCCAAAATAATGTTAATTTATTAATGAAAAGTTCAACTAAGACACATCAAACAAAATACTGTAGTTTTTATGTGATAATCTTGTCAAAAGTCCTTCCAAACAATTTGGCAGCCAGTCCATTTTGGGCAAAACACCAGTTCACGTGAGGTGCGACCTATAGGCCGGTGCGACTTATACGTTGATTTTTCCATTTAATTGGGCATAATTAGGTTGGTGCGACTTATACTCCGGTGCGACTTATACTCCGACGAATATGGTAACTGATGTAAAAAGAGCAGCCGAACCGAGCCGGCAACCAGGGCGTGGTTCGGGGGAGCCGGAGGCCCAGGCGAGCTGTTCCCTTCTAATTTTACTCATTCGTTTTGGGAAATACCGTAAAAAAGTGCATGTTTGTCCTCGGAGGAGCAGCAGTATGGATGTCGGCTGATGACGTCGGATCAGAGTCGTTTCCAGGGATCGCTCGGTTCCTCCCGGGGGCTGTGACTGTCAAACCAGAGTGGTCGGCCTGTCAGTGGACTTGCGGGCGTAGAGGACGGGGTGAATTATGTCGAGACGCGGCCAGGTAAACAATTCCGAGGCCATGGTGGAAGAATTTAGGAAATCCCTAGACTTTATGAGCGCGGAGCTGACGAATGTGGCTTCTCAGCAAGAGCTTTTGATGGGGCTGTTCGACGAGGTGAAGCAGTTAAAAGTTGCAGTAAGTGAAAGAGACAAAAGAATAAGTGAACTAGAACAATATACGAGACGCGATGAATTGTTGATTGTTGGATTGGACATTAAACATCTGACTTATGCTCATGCAGCTGCAAACAGGATCACAATGGAGGATTCTGCCCAAGAAGAACTGCTCACCCTGGAGCAACAGGTAGTGACTTCTTTGCAAAGTAAACATATTGAAATCAAATCTGAAGACATCTCCATCTGTCACACCCTGCCAACCAAATCTGATAAGTTCAAACCATCCATCCATTATCTTTACCCGTTTCTTCCATTTTGGGTCACGGGGATCGCCGGTGCCCATATCCAGCAATCACAGTGCGAGGGGCGGGGTACACACTGGATGGATCGCAAGTCCATCTATTATTATCAGATTTATAAGCAGGAAATAAAGAAATAATCTAATAATGCAGGCGAAAAAATTGAAGGGAACAAATATTTATATAAATGAATACTTAACAAAAAGAAATGGAAATATAGCACACAAAGCCAGATTGTTAAACAAAATATATAGCAACTTAGAATAGAATAGAATATATCTTTATTGGCATATTTGCACAAGGTACAAAGTTTTGCAATTGGCGCGCGCACCATCCGAAGAGGGACGTACGCACGGAAGCCATAGCAGTATTAAACCGCGCCACCAACAATCAGATATGAAAAAGGAACATACAGTCGAGTAATCATTGGTATTAAAAAAATAATCTATGACAATTTGTCTTAGGACACGCCATGATAAAGTCTAAAAAAACTCTACCAGCTTTAGCACGAATAAGACAAGACATGTTGCATTTCATGGCAAGCAGGGAGATTGTCCGTGAAAATCATTTCAGATAAGCACAGTCTGTAGATGGCATTCAGCTCGGCTCCATCTGAAAGCACACGGAGACCTCTGGGGGGGGGGGGGGCAGCGAGTTCTCAACAGCTTTCACTCCAGGAGAAGATTGCAGACAGCCTTCTTTTTTCAAGGTTGCTCACAGTCCAGATTAGATTAGTCGCTTTATTTATTTTCAGGCCAGGCTACAGTGTACTTTTGACTGCAGCCTTGAAGTCCAGGTGCTGTTCAGGTCCAAATCCGAATCATGTGAGGTTCCGACCTACAAATCCCCATCTGTGCCCTGATGGGTCGGCTGTAAACAAGTCCCAAAGCACACCGCAGGTCCGCGGCTGTCCGCCGTTGCTCCCACCGTGCGGTTCAGCTCGTACAACAGCTGGCTCGTCAAGGTCATAGCCCGGATCAGAGTATCTTGTTGAGCAGGAAGTCTCGCCAGCGCGTTGATCGCCGCAGCAGCCTCCCTCAGCTTCCAGTAGCAGAAACATCTGCCGATCCCAAAAAGCAGAGCAACTGCCACCAATATTCCAATAATCCACAAATCTTCAACGTCTTCGACAGAGAGAACGGTCAGACACATTGGCTTCCACTCGCTCCACGAGTCCATAGTGTATCCCACCGCATGCGTGTCGAAGGGGCATGCCGCTTCTCCTGGTCCGGTGCGCTTCGTTGAAAAAAATTTATCGATAGAGGAAACAGCCCACGTAAATAAATCCATTTCAAATTGGTTCGAGTGAGCGCTGAAGAGTTAAAGACGAGACAAAATGCAAAAGCAGGGAGGAGGAAAACTTAGGGGAGAGAGGAGCAAAAAGAGATGCGACCTGCTTCGCCGAGTGCCGGAAGTAGATTGGACACGAAATGGAAATATTTGGATCAGAGTAAAGGAAAGATCAGATCACAAGCAAAAATTATCAAAGACATGAAGGATTTAGAAGAATTCAAAAAGGAATAAGTAATAGAATATCTGAAGGAATTAGTACATGAGAAATTAATATAAGTTACATCAAATGGACAAACACATACAGGTCCTGCTCAAAAAATTAGCATATTGTGATAAATGTCATTATTTTCCATAATGTAATGATAAAAATTAAACTTTAATATATTTTAGATTCATTGCACACCAACTGAAATATTTCAGGGCTTTTATTGTTTTAATACTGATGATTTTGGCATACAGCTCATGAAAAAAAAATTCCTATCTCAAAAAATTAGCATATCATGAAAAGTTTCTCTGAACGAGCTATTAACCTAATCATCTGAATTAAGGAATTAACGCTAAACACCTGCAAAAGATTCCTGAGGCTATTAAAAATTCCCAGTCTGGTTCATTACTCAAAACCGCAATCATGGCTGCCAACCTGACTGCTGTCCAGAAGGCCATCATTGACACCCTCAAGCAAGAGGGTAAGACACAGAAAGAATTTTTTGAACAAATAGGCTGTTCCCAGAGTGTTGTATTAAAGCTGGGGTTTGTAAGATTGTAATGTAGTCTGTAACTTTTCAAACAATATATTTTTAACATATTTCTTCACTCTGTCACTATCTACTGACAAACTGATGTTAGACAAAGTAATCTCTGAAAAAAACTATAGTCCCCTTGCTTCTCTATCAGCATTTATAAAAACACTAAAAACACAGAGTGACCAGGACAATGACAGCCAATAAAAACAGAGTTTGTAACCAGCCAATTAAAAACAGAGCTTGAATTTGAATCAGCCAATAAAAACAGAGCTTGAATTTGAATCTCAGCAGAGCCTCCCCCATATGGCTCTGAGGGGAGGGAACAGAATGATTTCACCTGCTGGAAATTTTTCTAAGTCCCAGGGTACTGCAGAAACTACAGAGTATAGCTTTAAGGCACCTCAGTGGGAAGTCTGTGGGAAAAGTGTGGCAGAAAACGCTGCACAACGAGAAGAGGTGACCGGACCCTGAGGAAGATTGTGGAGAAGGGCCGATTCCAGAGCCACTGTGCACAGGCGTGTGCAGGAAATGGGCTACAGGTGCCGCATTCCCCAGGTCAAGCCACTTTTGAACCAGAAACAGCAGCAGAAGCGCCTGACCTGGGCTACAGAGAAGCAGCACTGGACTGTTGCTCAGTGGTCCAAAGTACTTCTTTCAGATGAAAGCAAAGTTTGCATGTCATTCGGAAATCAAGGTGCCAGAGTCTGGAGGAAGACTGGGGAGAAGGAAATGCCAGAAGTCCAGTGTCAAGTACCCACAGTCAGTGATGGTCTGGGGTGCCATGTCAGCTGCTGGTGTTGGTCCACTGTGTTTTATCAAGGGCAGGGTCAATGCAGCTAGCTATCAGGAGATTTTGGAGCACTTCATGCTTCCATCTGCTGAAAAGCTTTATGGAGATGAAGATTTCATTTTTCAGCACGACCTGGCACCTGCTCACAGTGCCAAAACCACTGGTAAATGGTTTACTGACCATGGTATTACTGTGCTCAATTGACCTGCCAACTCTCCTGACCTGAACCCCATAGAGAATCTGTGGGATATTGTGAAGAGAAAGTTGAGAGACACTCTTGATTAGTTTAAAGGTATTGTGACATGATGTTGGAAATTTGCATATTTGTCACAACATATATATCTTATATCATTCAGCTCTGATAGTTTTTTTCAACATAAATTATAAATATATTAAAATTTCATTCCAAGTTATGGTAGTTATTTCTCTGGGACACGCCCCTAAAATTCCGCGCACTTCCGCAAACCGTCATTTGACGTACCCGTGGGGAGCCGCTGCTCAATGGGCATATAACTAATAATGGCTGGAGCATGTCGACTCAGACGAGTGCAGCATTTCTAGTGTTCATCTAAGCGATTTGTCTTCAGTTTTGGAAGTTCTGTTAGTTCTGGTGATGAACAAGAGCCAGCAGGTTTTAATTTAGGTATTCAACCGTATTTATATGAACCTTACCGTTCAGGAAGTTAGTCTAAACCGACACTGCAGAGGAGGGAGGATTTAGGTTAGATTTATCATTTTAAGACAGTCAATCGTCCAAAACTCTCATTACTAAACCCTCACAGAATTAATAAACTTACTGATGTTACGTTATCGCGCAGACATCATTTAAAAATGCATGACAACTGGGACGTTTCCAGAATTTTATAAGGTGTGGTTACTTTAGTCAAAGTCAAAGTCAACTTTATTGTCAGATCTGCAATATGTACAGTACAGGTAGTCCCATACTGACGAGCGAGTTCCGTTACAACGAGGTGCTCGTAACACGGAAATCTCGTAATTTGGAATGGCCGCCACGTGTCTCGTAAGTCCGGAATTTCGCTCGTAAGTTGGAACGGTTTTGCTAGCGCGACTACAAACACTCGTTTTTCATCGAAAAACTGCTTATGAGTGCATAAAAATGATCGGAAACGTGTGTCCACGTGTTTAGCTAACAAACTGTGGTGAAAAAACACAGAAAAACTCAGTAATTTTTGCGTTTTTTCCAAAAATTTGCCAGCTCGTAAGTCCGGAACCTCGTATGTAAGAGCGCTCGTAAGTCGGGGACTACCTGTACAGGACATACACAGGACCGAAATTTCGTTTCTCTCAGTCCCTCGGTGCAACAGTAAACATCTAAACATTGAAACACTGAAACATATGATAATAGACATAAGCATAAAATAGTAAAACTAACACTGTCCTGAGTTTTTTGCATAGTGGTATAAGAGTATGAAAATTTACACCAACTCTAAAACTAAAACATTAAACATTTAATGAACATAATACTGTCCTGAGTTTTTGCATACTAGTATAAAAAAGAGTATAAAAAGTATAACTAAAATAAACTAAAGGTTTCTAGCATTGACATTTGCAAAGTGGCAAAGCAGCGTATGAGTTAATGTACACAGTATATGTATGAGGTAGTAGTTGATGTTGTTATAGAGGCAAAAAGTGGCATATGCAGTAAGGCACATTGGGCATCCCTAAATAAGACCGTTCAGAGCACACTGTATATGTATCAGCAGTGGTGTAGATATTAGAGTAGTGTAAATGTAAACAGTAGTAATTAAATGTAAGCAGTAGTAATAAAAATAAACAGTATTAATAAATGTAAACAGAGAATGTAAACAGTATTATGACTATAGGCAGTGATGTAATACAAACATTATATACATTTTTATACATTTTTATACATAGTTTATATACAAAGTTGATCTGAAAAATGCCACTTGCCTTGTTGGCATGATGGATAACGCGTCTGCTCTTCACCCCAATGACGTGAGTTCAAATCTGACCTGGTTTCACTTATTTTAATTTTTTTTTTTTTTTGGGATAAATAAAATAAAAATGGAGTTTGTGTTAAAACCACAGGCCTAATATGCCTGTGGTTTTAACACAAACTCATTTTGTGTTAAAAGGAGTTTGTGTTAAAACCACAGGCATAATATGCCTGTGGTTTTAACACAAACTCATTTTGTGTTAAAAGGAGTTTGTGTTAAAATAAAAAAGGAGTTTGTGTTTAAACCACAGGCATATTATGCCTGTGGTTTTAACACAAACTCCTTTTAACACAAAATGAGTTTGTGTTAAAACCACAGGCATATTAGGCCTGTGGTTTTAACACAAACTCCATTTTTATTTTATTTATCCAAAAAAAAATTTTTTAAATAAGTGAAACCAGGTCAGATTCAAACTCACGTCGTTGGGGTGGAGAGCAGACGCGTTATCCATCATGCCAACAAGGCGTGTGGCATTTTTCAGGTCAACTTTGTATATAAAGTAACCACACCTTATAAAATTCTGGAAACGTCCCAGTTGTCATGTATTTTTAAATGATGTCTGCGCGATAACGTAACATCAGTAAGTTTATTAATTCCGTGAGGGTTTAGTAATGAGAGTTTTGGACGATTGACTGTCTTAAAATGATAAATCTAACCTAAATCCTCCCTCCTCTGCAGTGTCGGTTCAGACTAACTTCCTGAACGGTAAGGTTCATATAAATACGGTTGAATACCTAAATTAAAACCTGCAAACTAACAGAACTTCCAAAACTGAAGACAAATCGCTTAGATGAACACTAGAAGTGCTGCACTCGTCTGAGTCGACATGCTCCAGCCATTATTAGTTACATGCCCGTTGAGCAGCGGCTCCCCACGGGTACGTCAAATGACGGTTTGCGGAAGTGCGCGAAATTTTAGGGGCGTGTCCCAGAGAAATAACTACCATAACTTGGAATGAAATTTTAATATATTCATAATTTATGTTGAAAAAAACGATCAGCGCTGAATGATATAAGATATATATGTTGTGACAAATATGCAAATTTCCAACATCATGTAACAATCCCTTTAAGGCCGCTATCAAAGCATCCTGGGCCTCCAGAACACCTCAGCAGTGCCACAGGCTGATTGCCTCCATGCCACGCCTCATTGAAGCAGTCATTTCTGCTAAAGGATTCCCGACCAAGTATTGAGTGCATAACTGAACATAATTATTTGAAGGTTGACTTTTTTTTTGTATTAAAAACACTTTTTTCTTTTATTGGTCGGATGAAATATGCTAATTTTTTTAGAAAGGAATTTTGAGTTTTCATGAGCTGTATGCCAAAATCATCAGTATTAAAACGATAAAAGACCTGAAATATTTCAGTTGGTGTGCAATGAATCTAAAATATATGAAAGTTTCATTTTTATCATTACATTAGGGAAAATAATGACCTTTATCACAATATGCTAATTTTTTATAAGGACCTGTATGACTAATGAAGACTCAGACAATTTTATAATATTGATTTAACAGAAAGAGCTCTATAATTCATTTTAATTGTAGAAGTATAAATGCAAACATATCTGCAATAATTGATTATCTAAAACAACTAATACTAAACGTGGCAGCACGGTGGCAAAACTGGTAGAGCTGCTGCCTCTCAGCGAGCAGGTCCCCGGTTCAAATCCCGGTCTGGGGGCCTTTCTGGGTGGAGTTTGCATGTTCTCTCCGTGCATGCGTGGGTTTTCTCCGGGTGCTCCGGTTTCCTCCCACAATCCAAAAACATGCATGTTAGGCTGACTGGTGACTCTAAATTGACCCTGGGTGTGATTGAGACAGGTCCCTCTTGTGAGTGAGTCCCCGTGGCTCAACGAGGCTAGCCTGTATAAATAAAGGTTGAATGAATGAATGAAAAAACTAAATAGAACTTTTTCAATAATAGCATTTTCTGAAACCTGGCTTCATGATTCAAATATGGACAATATTAATTTGGAAAGATATGAGTTGTATGTATTACAGAAATAGAAGTGGTAAAAGGGGTGGTGGAGTCACTTTATTTGTTAATAACTGTTCTGCCCAAGGCTGGAAGTTGGACATTTCTTAATAATTTAGTCTGAAAAAGAAGAAAAAAGAAAACTTCCACGGTGTTGATCTAACTGTATTTTATTTTGAAGGAGAATTTTGAGTTGGCAGTGCATTGTGGGTAGCAACAGCAGTTAGAACGTTCCCTAGCAACGGCAGTTAATCTTCCCTAGCAACAGAAGTTGGGAAAACGTTTTTGCAGAGAGAAATCCTGTCTGTTAATGTATAAATTTCACCTCCTGAGTCATCAATCTTTTCTTTCACCTCCGAAAGCAATGGCTGTAAGTTCAATCTGTGATCTGTTTGGTGTTATATGTTGTTATGTATCCTGAGGAAGCTGCCCATGCTGACACCTACAGTTTTTTGTGTATGTTGACTGCAGTCATGCTTTGTTGGTTAATTAGTCTGATTATGATCAGGCTTGTGTGTGTTCAGCCAGGAACACCTGAGTGCCACGCCTATATAAACTTCAAGTTGACTGTACTTGAATGCGGAGGTTGTGAGCTCAGAGTTTGGTTGCTTTGTGCTGAGCTGTTTGGGTACTGTTTGGGTACTGTTTGGGTACTGTGGGGTGTTCTCCGCCCGCCCCTGTCAGGAAGGTTGATCTTCTGTTTAGAAGATTGTTGGTGAGTGGCTGATTGCTCATGTTTGGTCCTGACTGCTAGATGCACTTAGAAAGTGTCTGCTCATTTGTTTGTGAAGTTTGACTGTGCTTGACGCACTTAGGAATGGTTGCTCATTATTGACTTTTGTTGTGCTTGGTGCACTTGGTGGCTGAAGGCTGCATTGGTGACATTTTGGATCCTGCTCAGAAGAGGGAGGCTGACCTGTGTGGTTTGGTTAAGTTGGTTTAACCAGGAGGTTGTGTGGCTGGTCCAGAGGTGGCCAGCTGTTTGGAGCTTTTTGTTTGTTTGCCTAATGACAGAGTGAGATCGGTAGTCCTGTTATATCGTTTTCCTTTTACCCCTAGGGTCCCCTTTGGTTAGGTAGTCCGTCACCAGACAGGCTTCAACGGCCCTGTTTTTATGGGTTGGCCCTGCGCTGGTGACGTTATATTATTTTTGGCTGACTCACTCTGCCCACCATTTGTTTGAACTTTTGTCTTTCTTTTGCTTTTTCCTGACCCTGTGCCAGAAGACGGTGCACTCCGCACCTGGAGGGAGGAGTCGGGCAGTTTTACAATAAAGCTTTTTAATTTACCTTCTGCCGTCTTGTGTCTTGTGTCCCTTTAATGTGTTCGGCCTGAGCCAGCCGTAACATATGTTTTTACTAGTTTATTTTGAGATCGTTTTCCAAGTGTGTTTATTCCAGTAATTAGCCACGTCCCAATGTAATGGTCACACTAATGTAGCTGTTTCTGTTTTTTGTTTGTAGTTTCACTCAACCTTTCATCGAGCTACCATACCTTTGTAAAAGGCGTAATAAAGGAGCAAGACGCTCAGCTTCCTGGCTCATGAGAATTGAGTTTGGCTTGCTGTTAATCTACGTTAACATACACAGCGTATTTAACACGTAGTGATAACAGTACAGTGAAAAGCCATACCAGCAGTTGGTGGAAGATAAAACTTGTGACACAGCGATGGACAACGCTTATACCAAAAAGACAGATGAAATGGCTAACTTTGAAGCTAAGGAATCGTCAAAAGCTAGCTCAAGATCCAAACACTCTAGCTCTAAGCATTCATCCAACAAGTCGTCCTCAAAGTGCAGCGTACTTGAAGCAGCCATCTTTGCACGAGCCTCTGCTGAAGCCACAAATGTGAAAGCTTCCTACGCTAAAAAGCAATTAGAAATTAAAAAGCAACAAGCAAATCTAGAGCTGGATTTTAACATGCTAGAGCTAGAAAAGGAAGCTGCAGCTGCTACGGCGCGAGCAGAGGTTCTAGAAGCTGCCGCAGCTGTTGAACAAGACAAGGAAGAGAGTGTAAAGAGTGCAGTCCCCCCACAAGTCGTCAGACAACGAACCATGGAGTACGTGCAACACCAAGACCAGCCAAGGTCACATTCGTCTCAAGAGGAAATGCCTCAGGTCGAACCAGTATTGAAAGCATTATCATTCGGCACAAGGAGATTTGGTCAAACTCCTTCCCCACCGGTGCTCAAGAAAATGTATGTAAAAGATGAACCTTTTGACACACCAAGAGACTATGTCAGGCCAAACAGTTACCACAATTACCCACCTATGACTGACTTTGCTAAGTTCCTTGCACGCAGAGAGTTAATCTCGACGGGGCTCTTTAAATTCGATGACACCCCTGAAAATTTCAGAGCATGGCAGTCATCATTTTTGAATGCAACTGAAGACCTAGACCTCACATACAGTCAAGAGTTAGACCTCCTAGTGAAATGGCTTGGTAAAGAATCCTCAGAGCATGTCAAAAGAATCAGAGCTGTTTATACCACTAACCCCCAAGCTGCCCTTCAGTTAGCATGGGACAGGTTAGAAGAATGTTATGCTACACCAGAAGTAGTAGAAAATGCCTTGTTTAAAAAACTAGACAACTTCCCTCACGTTACAAATAGAGACAATGTAAAACTCAGGGAACTAGGAGATTTGCTCCTAGAGTTGCAAAAATGAAACTTATCTCCCAGGCCTCGCTTACCTCGACACACCACGAGGTGTTAAGCCCATAGCGGAAAGACTACCTCCAAGTTTACAAGATAAATGGCTTCAAGTAGGTTCAAAGTACAAACAAAAATATCAAGTGACATTCCCTCCCTTCTCATATTTTGTGAAGTTTGTCCAAGAAGAGGCAAAAGCGAGGAACGATCCAAGTTTTGTGACATGCAGCAACCAGCCTTTCAACAGAGGTGAGAGACCACCATTTAAACAAATTGGCTACAAACCTCCTCTCACCGTAAACAGGACAGAGGTCAGTACAACCGCTCTTCCTAATAAGAAAGAGGATGATCTAACCCGTTACTGCTCAGTCCACAGGAAATCGCATCCTCTAACGAAATGCAGAGCTTTCCGGATCAAACCAGTACAAGAAAGACGAAACATACTCAAAGAGCACAGACTGTGTTTTCGTTGTTGTTCTCCTACACACACAATAAAGGACTGTGATGTGAAAATCAGTTGTGAGGAGTGCCGGAGTGAAAGACATTGCTCTGCCATGCACCCTGATGAGGTTCAACAACCCCAGCCAGAAAACACGCCCGAACCAGAGCTTCAGCTCCAAGACAACACGCCACCTGAGGTAACGTCACGATGCACTGAAATCTGCGGTGAAGGCTGTCCCCCACGTTCTTGCTCTAAGGTATGCCTAGTTCGAGTTTTCCCTAAAGGCCAACCAGAACGCTCTGTCAAGATGTATGTGATCCTTGACGATCAAAGCAATTGCTCACTGGCTCGTCCCGAATTCTTTGAGCTATTTGGCATCAAGGGAAATCATCTGTCATACCACATGAGAACGTGTGCTGGTTTAACTGAAATGTGTGGCAGGAAAGCAGTCGGGTTCCAAATAGAGCCAGTAGGTGGAGGTCCATGTCTAGACCTCCCTCCTCTCATTGAATGCAACGAGATAGTGTTGAATAGAAATGAAATACCTACGCCTGAAGTCGCTCTGGCCCACGCTCATTTGAAACATCTCACTCCTCTTATACCAAAGTATGATCCAGATGCTGAGATAGCAGTTTTACTGGGCAGAGACATCATACAAGTCCACAAAGCACGAAGACAAGTAAATGGACCCCCTAGTGCTCCCTTTGCCCAGTGCCTGGATCTGGGTTGGGTAATTGTGGGGGAAGTATGCCTCAATGCTCATAAGCCAACTGTCAACGTCTACAAAACGCACATTCTCTCCAACGGACGTCCATCTCTCTTCACTCCTTGTCCTAACAGCATCAGCCTCAAAGAAAAACTATGCTACGGCGGGGAGCACAAGAATAACTCCGTTAAACACAGCTCAAAACTTCATGCAGCAGAAGAAAATCTCAGAGAGAAAGTTTTCGAGCGCACAGAGAAAGACAACCAGCGTGCTCTGTCTTTTGAGGATGAGACGTTCCTAAAGATAGTGGAAAAGACATGCTCAAAAGCCAGTGGAAGCAAGTGCAGGTCCTCGCCAATGAATTTTGGAGACGCTGGAGGGAGGAATATCTCAACACCCTCCAATCAAGACGCAAGTGGCATAGATCGCAACGCAACCTTCAGCCAGGCGACATTGTGTTGTTGAAACCACATCAAGCACACAGAAACGAATGGACAATGGCCATCATCACAACCACATTTCCAAGCAGTTACGGAAAAGTCAGAAAGGTGGAAGTGAAGACATCATCTCAAGGCATCTCTAAGACTTATTTGCGTCCCAGATGTTGTTATGCTCTTAGAAACTGACGTGACTGATAAAAAGTAGTGGCATCAGTGACGCCAGGCGGGGAGTGTTCTGCCCAAGGCTGGAAGTTGGACATTTCTTAATAATTTAGTCTGAAAAAGAAGAAAAAAGAAAACTTCCACAGTGTTGATCTAACTGTATTTTATTTTGAAGGAGAATTTTGAGTTGGCAGTGCATTGTGGGTAGCAACAGCAGTTAGAACGTTCCCTAGCAACGGCAGTTAATCTTCCCTAGCAACAGAAGTTGGGAAAACGTTTTTGCAGAGAGAAATCCTGTCTGTTAATGTATAAATTTCACCTCCTGAGTCATCAATCTTTTCTTTCACCTCCGAAAGCAATGGCTGTAAGTTCAATCTGTGATCTGTTTGGTGTTATATGTTTTTACTAGTTTATTTTGAGATCGTTTTCCAAGTGTGTTTATTCCAGTAATTAGCCACGTCCCAATGTAATGGTCACGCTAATGTAGCTGTTTCTGTTTTTTGTTTGTAGTTTCACTCAACCTTTCATCGAGCTACCATACCTTTGTAAAAGGCGTAATAAAGGAGCAAGACGCTCAGCTTCCTGGCTCATGAGAATTGAGTTTGGCTTGCTGTTAATCTACGTTAACATACACAGCGTATTTAGCACGTAGTGATAACAGTACAATAACAAAATAAATTGTAAAATTATTAACAAAATGTCATTGATTATTGATAATGTAATGGGATTATTAAATATTGAAATAATATCTTAGAAATCTAAAAATATAATAAGTTGTATATATCGATCACCCGAATCAAACATAGTACAGTATACTATTTACTGAAAAAATTATGGACGTGCTTGGGGGAAGTTGTAATAAAACAATAATTTTTTGTGGTGACTTTAATATTGACTTGGGAAACATGACAGACTCATATAGTATTGGCACATTTATAAGTTCAATGCAAAGTCTAAATCTTTATCCGTTAATATCTAAACTTACCAGAATCATATATCATAGTGCCACAATAATTGACAATATTTTTACAAATATAATAGATGGAGAAGTGATTGGTGGCATTTTAACAACTGATGTAAGTGATCATTTGCTGGTTTTCATGCTTCATAAAACTGATCAATATAATACGAAAGCAGTTAAAATAAAATAAAAAATAATACACACATCCAAAAAAGCCTTGGATAAATTAAAGGATGATTTGAGTAAACAAAACTGGATGGATGTGTATGTTGATGATGTAAATAATGCTTATGATAATTTTATGAATATCTTGGGAGCTCTATACGAAAATAACTGTGTGAAAAAAATGTATAAAGACAGATTGTTCATAAACTATGGATGACAAAAGGACTGGAAAATGCTTGTTAAAAAAGAATCAATTTTATTCACTTTTTCTGGATTCAAGAACGAAAGAATCTGAAGAAAAATATAAGAAGTATAAAAACAAACTGGTATGGATTATAAGAAAACAAAAAAAGAATTATTACAGTGATTTATTAGACAAAAGTAAAAATGACATGAAGTCTACATGGCGTGTAATGAATGATGTTTTGAAAAGTAAAGTAAAGACTAGAGTATCACAATGTTTTGTTAAGGATGATAATGAGATCTATGAGCAAAGTGAAATTGTCAATCAATTTAATGATTATTTTGTTGGTTCTGGCCGAAGTCTTGCAGCTAGCATACCTGATGTAAAAGGGAGTGTGACTCATGCAGTGAAGGGTTGCACTGGCAATTTAGTTCTTGATGGGACTGACAAAAATGAAATACTTTAATGAACATGGTTAAAAAATTCAAACAAAAAATCTAAAGACTGGTTAGACATGGATATGACACTTGTGAAAGAAATAATGAACTATGTTATTGAGCCTTTTACTTATATATGTAAGTTGTCATTCTCAACAGGGATATTCCCTGGGAGTATGAAAATTGCAAAGATAATTCCACTCTATAAAAATTGTGAAAAATGTAAGTTTGATAACTATAGAACAATATCATTCCTGCCCCAGTTCTCTAAAATTCTAGAAAAATTATTTGTGACCAGACTGGATAGATTCCTTGATAAACAAGTGGTTCTGAGTGATAATCAAAATGGTTTCAGAATAAACCATTCAACATCAATGGCTCTCATGGACTTCATTGAACAAATAACTACAGCTATAGATCAAAAACAATATTGTGTTAGTATCTTTGTTGACCTCAGAAAAGCCTTCGATACTATTGATCACTGCATTCTTTTGGAGGAATTGAACAAATTTGGTATGAGAGGTCTAGTATTACAATGGGTATCTAGTTATTTGACAAATGAGAAGCAATTTGTTCAAATAAATGAAGTAAGATCTAAACTTGCTAACATTACATGCGGGGTCCCACAAGGTTTGGTGCTTGGTCCAAAGTTGTTTCTTTTGTACATAAATTATTTGGTGAATGTGTCGGGCTGTTTAGGTGTGTTCTGTTTGCAGATGATACCACCTTTTTTTGTTTGGGAAAAAAATTGGATCGAATGCTGGACATGATGGAAACAGAGTTTATAAAAATATAGATTTGGTTTGGGCTTAACAAATTATCGCAAAATTTGGAAAAAACTAATTATATGGTATTTAGTAATAGAAAAATCACAGTTGATGCTACATTTAAAATTAATGGTAATATAATTAGTAAAGTGAAAGAGGTGAAATTTTGGGGTGTAGTTATTGATGAGAACCTGACCTGGAAATCTCATCTTAATTATTTGAGAACAAAGATAGCCAGATCTATTGCTGTATTATATAAGGCAAAAATAATTATTTAATGATAAAGCATTACAGGGAACCCCCGACCTACGAACGAGTTTGGGACCTAAGAACCGTTCGCAGCTCGATCCGTTCGTAGGTAGGGGGTGAAAATTATATTAAAAAAAAAAAAATTATTCATTCATTCATTCATTCAACCTTTATTTATCATGCTAACGGAGCGCGCGCACACATTTAAGCATGTAAAGTAGTGTACTGTAATGTTAAACATTGCTATTCACATTTACAGAATAAATAAAAATATATTTTCTTACTTTGAGATGGTCAAAGCCGACATCTTAGGTTGCCATGCGTTGATTGTTGTCGGGCCGAGCAGCGCGGCGGCCGGCCAGTGAACCACCGCAGCTGCTCCAGACCTGTGTTAGCTAGCTGGCTAGCTTCTGCTAGCCAAGCCATGAGCTAGTGTTGGAGCGGCGGCGCGATCAATCTGCAGCTGCTGCTCCAGCCGCTGCTCCAGCCTGAGACGTCCACAGAGCTATTCCAGCTAGTAATTAATCCACATGATGCGATCCTGGTCACCAGTGTTCAAAAGGCCGGCTCCCGTGTTAGCTCCAGTGTTAGCTCTGGAGCTAGCCAGGCCGGAGGTGTAGCCAGGCCGGCCGGAGGTGTTCGCACGGCGGCCTGGCACGATCGGCGATAAATCCGCTGCTGCTTGAGACATCCACAAAGTTCACAGAGACGTTTCCAGCTAGTAATTAATCCATATGAAGCCATCCTGGTCACCAGTCTTCGTCCGGCTCTCGGCAGCTAACCTAAGATGGCGTCCGGTGTTCTACATTAATTTGTGACCGGAGACCCCAGTGACTGAACCTAAAATAGCGTCCGGTGTTCTACATTAATTTGTGACCGTGTAAACTGAAGACCTACTTCCTGTTGCCCAAAATTGCTCAAAAATTGCTCAAAAATGATCAGAAATGATCTTTTTTATCATAATTATTATTTATAAAGCCTTTAAAACAACCAGAGCTGCAACAAAGTGATGTACACATGAAATTAAGAACATTTAAACACAAAAAAAAATTTTTTTTTTTTTTTTTTTTTAAATTCATATTTTTATTAAATATGATATGTTCGTAGGTCCCGTGGTTCGCAGGTCGATGGGGTCGTAGGTCGGGGGTTACCTGTACTTATATTGTATAATGCTATAGTTCTTTCATATTTGACTTATTGTGTTGAAGTTTGGGGGAAGGCATGTAAAACATCTACAAATTCTATTTTTATTTTACAAAAAAGAGCATTAAGAATCATCACAGGAAAGCATTACACTCACCCATCCAACATATTGTTTCATCAGTTAAATTTATGAAAGTTTCATGAACTGGTTGACTGGAATTCTTCAGGTTATGTACAGAGCTCATACAAATTCCTTACCTCAAAATATTCAATCTTGTATTTTTAAGAGAGTCAGTAATGACAAACTAAAAGGACAAGAAATGTTTGTGAAACCAAAAATTTGAACAAATTCAAAGGAACGATGCACATAAGCTCAAGGAATAAAACTGTGGAATGTTTTGGATAAAAATTGTAAAAAATTAAATTAAATTAAAAAAAAGCTTCCTCAATGTTTTTGTTTAAGAAAATGGTAAAAAGTAGTTTATTGAAAAAATATTAAATTGTTTAGCATATTCTTATTGAAATCAGTTGTTCTTGGCACGGAGTCGGTTTTTGGCCTGTTGTGTTATATAAAGACTATGTTTGAATGTATTTTATTTCATACGTTGTTTTTTTAAGGAGCAGATGTTATAAAAAATTATTCTTTCTGCTGCCTTTCATTTTCTTTGTAAATTGTTTTTTTGTTTTGTTTTGTCTTAATAATTATTCAATTTTAACTGAAAAAAAGTGCTGTACATATAAAATCAAGAACATTTAAACACAAAAAATAAAACAGTTGTAAAAACATTAAGATCAATAAAAACAGTGCAGAGCAAAATTCAGTCTTTGCTAAAAGCCAGGGAGTAAAAATGTGTTTTTAAAAGTGTTTTAAAATTGGACAGTGAAGGGGTTCGTCTGATGGGAAGAGGAAGATTGTTCCACAGTTTTGGAGCAGCAACAGAAAAAATCTGTCCCCTCTGCCTCCGTTTGGACCTCGACACCTCCAGGAGCAACTGATCAGCTGATCTGAGGCACCGAGCAGGAGAGTATGGGTGAAGCAGCTCAGAGAGGTAGGATGAAGCAAGACCATGTAAACTTTTAATAACAAATAAAATAATCTTAAAATGAACAGGCAGCCAGTGGAGTGAAACCAGAGTGGGGCTGATATGTCCCCTCTTTTGACCTCCAGTTAGAAGCCGAGCAGCAGCGTTCTGGACCAACTGGAGTCATCTGAGGGAGGACTGGCCAATAGTGTTGTGTTCAAGACCACCTAACCCAAGACCAGAGTGTACTGAGACAAGACCAAGATTTTTAGGGTCTGAGACCCAAGTCGAGACCAAGGCTTCAAATAAGATATAAATTTTATTATAAAATATTTTTATAACTGTTATATACTGCAACTTTGTTTGCTTTTGAATGAATATATCAGCTTTTATACATTTTCAAAGCTACATAAAGAGATCAGACACTCAGTGACCTAACTTCATGTGATTCAACAATAAAATTACACAACTGTTAGATTGGAAGCAGTTTCATCACATGCCAAGCCTTAAAAAACTGAAGTGGCAAAACACTCCATAAATCTGAACTCAAGACCAAGGATAACCATATAGTTGCATTAGTTGCAAGCAGAGCCATAGAGAGAGCAGTGCTTTAAGTGGGCAGGAACGCAGTTCCACCACTTCTAAAATTAAACCCTGACAGTATCGGGATTTTTTTTTAGAGTACGGTGCGTTCCAGAACTTATTTTCGTCTTCTCCACTTGAAAGACCCGTGGCAGACGGCATCATTTCCCCTGACTGGATTTCAAGAAACAGCAATGCATCTGTCGACAATAAAACGTCTTTGGTGGAGCGCGTCATTTTGGCTAATCACAACCTCAGGATAGACAGGGGGAGGAGACGACAGCAAAATCTGTAAAATAAAAAATAAAAAAAACTCTGCAGCGCAACTCGCGAGTTCAACAGAGCGCGAGGGAGGCGGAAGTAGAACAGGCGGTGTTTTCAAAGGAAATTAAGTAAATTTTACAAATGAACGACGCAGAGAAAACTGTTCGACCTAACTCCTCCAACGTGTGGGAGCTCTTGAAGCTTCACAAAGATGAAAAAAACTGCAACATGCAGTTTTGAAAAGTGACGACACGAGAGAACCCCGCTGATGAAACGTAAACATGACGGAGTCGTAAACTAACTTCATCACGGTGTGTATCACTAAATCAGAAAACTGTAAAAAAAACCCTCCTAAATTCACTGTTGGTGGTTATTAAAATGTCACCTGTTCATTGGGTAAAGTTAATATTATTATTTTTATATGTGCAATTGAGTGTCACCATTGTTTAGTAAAATGGCATGTGTTACAAATAAAACAAAATAAAAATTAACAAAATAAAAGTCAATTGCACCCCTAAAGTCACTGTGATAAATTGTCACATTAATTTCATTAATTCCCTCAGGACGGAGGTTGAGGAGCGTCAAATGCAGAACCACTAGACTGAGGAACAGCTTCTACCCTGAGGCTGTTAGACTCATGAATAAATAAATAATAAGAATAAACACTATGCTGGTGAAGATTCTCAGTCGTCCAGGACATGATAAAATCAAAAAAGGCGTTCAATACAGGATCAACTGGACTTTATTTGTTGCAGAAAACGTTTCGACTTCTGTCCAGAAGTCGAAACGTTTTCTGCAACAAATAAAGTCCAGTTGATCCTGTATTGAACGCCTTTTTTGATAAGAATAAACACTGCAAAATATCACATCATGCTGATGCTGATCTGTTTTCTTGTTGCTGTGTTCATCTGTGTTCATCTGTGACCATCTGCTCATACAGACTCATGTTCGTGCTGCTGTTTATAATGATGTTTTTCCACTACATTAGGGCTTAGTGTATTACTAGTTGATGTTTCTCTTAGTTAATTCTAGATGTTATTACTGTTTTTCTCTTGCATTTGTTGTTGGATGTAACTGGGACCCTGTGTACATAATCTCGTTTTCATCACATGTACCACATGCGGTGCAAATGACAATAAAGACTCTCTGACTCTGACTCTGATTATCTTAGCCACAGGAGTGAGTTTAAAAACAGGATGATGTCTATATGAACTAGTTGAATGAGGTGTCTCTAAAATATCCTGATGCATCCATCCATCCATCCATTTTCGTCCGCTTATCCGGGGTCGGGTCGCGGGGGTAGCAGCCTAAGTAGGGAGGCCCAGACTTCCCTCTCCCCAGCCACTTGAAGCAGCTCCTCTGGGGGAATCCCAAGGCGTTCCCAGGCCAGCCGAGAAACATAGTCCCTCCAGCGTGTCCTGGGTCTTCCTCTGGGTCTCCTCCCGGTGGGACATGCCCGGAACACCTCACCAGGGAGGCGTCCAGGAGGCATCCTAACCAGATGCCCGAGCCACCTCAACTGGCTCCTCTCGATGTGGAGAAGCAGCGGCTCTACTCCGAGTCCCTCCCGGATGACTGAGCTTCTCACCCTATCTCTAAGGGAGAGTCCAGACACCCTGCGGAGAAAACTCATTTCAGCCGCTTGTATCCGAGATCTCGTTCTTTCGGTCACAACCCAAAGCTCATGACCATAGATGAGGGTGGGAACGTAGATTGATCGGTAAATTGAGAGCTTTGCCTTTCGACTCAGCTCTCTCTTCACCACGACAGACCGGTACAGCGCCCGCTTCACTGCGGATGCTGCACCTATCCGCCTATCGATCTCACGCTCCAGTTTTCCCTCATTCGTGAACAAGACCCCGAGATACTTAAACTCCTCCACTTGGGGCAGGACCTCCTCCCCGACCCGGAGAGGGCATGCTACCCTTTTCCGGCTCAAGACCATGGCCTCGGATTTGGAGGAACTGATCCTCATCCCGGCCGCATCACACTCGGCTGCAAACCGCTCCAGCGAAAGCTGTAGATCACGATCTGATGAAGCCAATAGGACCACATCATCTGCAAAAAACAGAGAAGCGATTCTAAGGCCACCAAAACGGATCCTCTCAACACCTTGGCTGCGCCTAGAAATTCTGTCCATAAAAGTTATGAACAGAATCGGTGACAAAGGGCAACCTTGGCGGAGTCCAACTCTCACTGGAAACGAGCCTGACTTACTGCCGGCAATGCGGACCAAGCTCTGACACCGGTCGTACAGGGACCTAACAGCCCATATCAATGGGCCTGGTACCCCATACTCCCGGAGTACCCCCCACAGAACCCCCCGAGGGACGCGGTCGAATGCCTTCTCCAAGTCCACAAAGCACATGTAAACTGGTTGGGCAAACTCCCACGTACCCTCCAGGACCCTGCTGAGGGTGTAGAGCTGGTCCAGTGTTCCACGACCAGCACGAAAACCACATTGCTCCTCCTGAATCCGAGGTTCGACTATCCGACGGACCCTCCTCTCCAGAACCCCTGAATAGACCTTACCAGGGAGGCTTAAGAGTGTGATCCCCCTATAGTTGGAACACACCCTACGGTCCCCCTTTTTGAATAGGGGAACCACCACCCCAGTCTGCCAATCCAAGGGAACTGCCCCCGATGTCCACGCGATATTGCAGAGTCGCGTAAGCCAACACAACCCCACAACATCCAGAGCCCTAAGGAACTCAGGGCGAATCTCATCCACCCCCGGAGCCCTGCCACCGCGGAGCTTTTTAACCACCTCGGTGACCTCAGCACCAGAGATTGGAGAGCCCGACCCAAAGTCCCCAGGCTCCGCTTCCTCAGTGGAAGACGTGCCAGTAGGATTGAGGAGGTCTTCGAAGTACTCCGCCCACCGACTCACAACATCCCGAGTTGAGGTCAACAGCACGCCATCCCCACCATAAATGGTGTTGGTCGCGTACCGCTTTCCCCCCCTGAGACGCCGGATGGTGGACCAGAATCGCCTCGAAGCCGTACGGAAGTCATTCTCCATGGCCTCTCCGAACTCCTCCCACGCCCGAGTTTTTGCCTCAGCAACCACCCGAGCCGCATGCCGCTTGGACTGTCGGTACCTATCTGCTGCTTCCGGGGTCCCACAGGCCAAAAAGGCCCAATAGGACTCCTTCTTCAGCATGACAGCATCCCTCACCGCCGGTGTCCACCACCGGGTTCGAGGGTTGCCACCACGACAGGCACCAACAACCTTGCGGCCACAACTCTGATAAGCTGCCTCGACAATAGAGGTGCGGAACATGGCCCACTCGGACTCAATGTCCCCCGCCTCCCTCGGAACGTGTTCAAAGCTCTCCCGGAGGTGGGAGTTAAAGCTCCGTCTTACGGGAGACTCTGCCAGACGTTCCCAGCAGACCCTCTCAATACGTTTGGGTCTGCCAGGTCTGACCGGCATCCTCCCCCACCATCGGAGCCAACTCACCACCAGGCAATGGTCAGTGGACAGCTCCGCCCCTCTCTTCACCCGAGTTTCCAGGACATGCGGCCGCAGATCAGAAGAGACGACAACAAAGTCAATCTTCGAACTGCGACCTAAGGTGTCCTGGTGCCAAGAGCACATATGTACACCCTTATGCCTGAACATGGTGTTCGTCATGGACAATCCATGACGAGCACAGAAGTCCAATAACAGAACACCACTCGGGTTCAGATCAGGGGGGCCGTTCCTCCCAACCACACCCCTCCAGGTCTCACTGTCATTGCCCACGTGAGCGTTGAAGTCCCCCAGTAGAACAAGGGAGTCCCCAGGAGGTGCACTCTCCAATACCCCCTCCAAGGACTCCAAAAAGGGTGGGTAATCTGCGCTGCCGTTTGGCGCATAGGCACAAACAACAGTCAGAGCCCGTCCCCCCACACGTAGGCGAAGGGAGGCTACCCTCTCGTTCACCGGGGTGAACCCCAACGTACAGGCACCAAGATGGGGGGCAACAAGTATGCCCACTCCTGCTCGGCGCCTCTCACCAGGGGCAACTCCAGAGTGGAAGAGTGTCCAACCCCTCTCAAGGAAACTGGTTCCAGAGCCAGAGCCATGCGTTGAGGTGAGTCCGACTATTTCTAGCCGGAACCTCTCAACCTCACACACTAGCTCAGGCTCCTTCCCCACCAGAGAGGTGACATTCCATGTCCCAATGGCCAGCTTCTGTAGCCGAGGATCAGACCGCCAGGGTCCCCGCCCTCGGCCACCACCCATCCCACATTGCACCCGACCCCTTTGGCCCCTCCCACAGGTGGTGAGCCCATGGGAAGGGGGACCCACGTCTCCTCTTCGAGCTGTGCCCGGCCAAGCTCCATGGGTAAAAGCCTGGCCACCAGGCACTCGCCAACGTGCCCCACCTCCGGGCCTGGCTCCAGAGTGGGGCCCCGGTGACCCGCGTCCAGGCGAGGGAACATTGTATCCATTAATTGTACTCATCTTAAGGGGTTTTTCTGATGCATGATCAATAATAATTTAAACAATTTTTAAATCTGTCCACACGACCTGACTTTATTTTGTTAGCTGTCTCTAAAATAGTTATTGAATCAAGTGTTTACATGGTAAACATAGATGTTTAACAACTTGTTAAAATACACCAGAATGCAGGAAATGGCATCTACTTTATTCAAAAATTTCTGGCAAAACATCTTCACCAGCATATTTAAGAAATTAGTTTTTACTGTTAGTAAGTAAGTTTTATGTATATAGCGTAAGTTTTATTTATATAGCACATTTCACAGACATGAGAGTCACAAAGTGCTTTACAAAAGGAAAAATTAAATCACAGAAGTACGTGAGGACTTCCAGTTTGTCATGCGAACAGTGTAGACGTGTCAATGAGCTTCTCCGGTGACATCCAAACTTTTTAATTAACACCACCCCACAGACAGCTATTTTCTCCATTAATTGCCTTATAACTTCAGCGTTGGAGACTTTTTCTTTATTCTGACGATGGCTTCTAAAAACGCAAAAGGATGCAAGAAGGAGGATGCGAGTTTAACGCTGGAGGCTATCACTGCATTGTTTCAGCAGCACCGGGAGGATCTGGCGTCTGAGATCACAGCGTCAGCTAACATGCTCAGCTCCAAGCTGGACCAGGTACGACAAGCCCTGGAGGAACAGGCAGAACGAGTCAGCTCTTTAGAGCTTGCCGCAGAAGATCTGAGCCAGCGCGTATCCACCCTCGAAGAGTCATGCGCCGCTCTCCGTGAGGACAACGCCAAATTAAGAGATAAAGTCTCGGATCTGGAAGGACGTAGCCGACGACAGAACATTCGAGTCCTCGGTTTACCTGAAGACACGGAGAGCGGGCGCCCCACTCACTTCTTTTCCACACTCCTCTGTGAGTTATTTGGGAAAGAGGTCCTCCCGACTCCACCTGAGCTGGACAGAGCGCACCGCTCCCTCGCAGCCAAACGGCCCGCGGGGTGCCCTCCGCACCCGGTGATCATCCGCCTTCACCGCTACCTGACCAAAGAGCTTATCATCCGTGAAGCCAGGAGGAGAGGGAAGCTCGACTACAGAGGTGCGTCCCTTCGTATTGTGGAAGACTACAGCCCAGACGTGCTCGGCCGGCGCGCGGAGTACAAGGACGTCATGAGTGAACTTTACAAGCAAGGTTTGAAGCCGGCTCTGCTCTTCCCAGCCCGGCTCCGCATAACGCAGCTCAACGGTACCAAAAAGTTTTTGGGCTCGGTGGAGGAGGCTCAACAATATATTAAGAAACTCCCCAAATCATCGGAGAACCCATGAATGAATAACTTTATTAGTTAAAGTGGATGAGAGGTAACAAACACACACATGCAGGGGCGTGGCATGGTGCACTTTGGAGACACACGCAGCTATTTTTCCTTTAGTGCGCATTTGTATATTTTTTCAGAACAGACATAATATGTTAATTTATTAATGAAGGACTGATTCTGGCCACCCCCTGTTCCGACAGTGGACTTTATGAATGGAAAGGTAGCCCCATTACACACCAGTTTGATTATGGCTGAATATTATAGCCTAACACCAAGACTGGAGGCTCCTTTCACATTAATTTTTGAACTTATTGTTATATACAATTTTTTTTACTGTGGTCATGGTTGCTTGTTTTTGTCAGATATTAATACAGTAGGCTATTACTATAAGGGGTTTACATTTATTCCTAGGAGCAGTGGTTAGCTCTGATTTGTCTCTGAGGCCAGGAAGATTAAATTTTTAAGAATGTTTGGTTTGAAGAACTTGCTGCCATTTTTGTTTTATTTATTTTTTTTCTCTGTAAACCATTTTTGTTTTGTTTTTTTGTTTTTGTTTTTTTTAGTTTTTTTGTTGGGGGGAGGGCTAAGGTCACTGCCAGGAGTCTCACACAGTTACATAATTTTATTTTCATCTTTTTTGTTTCAATCTCTATTTGTCATACCTATAATAAATGAGCACACAGGCTTTATTTCTGAAATTGCATGAGTCAGCATTTAAATTTCCTAAGTTGGAATGCTAAAGGTTTAAACCATCCAGTAAAGAGAAGAAAGGTTTTCTCCCATATTAAACACCTTAATACCGATGTTTCGTTTCTACAGGAGACTTACATCAGGAGCTCTGATAACGTGCGTCTCCTGGCATGCTGGAGAGGACAACGCTTTCATTCTCTCTTTCAAGCCAAAGCACGAGGGGTCTCCATACTGATCAGCCAGAATACTCCATTTGAGGCCCATAATGTGGTAGCTGATAAACATGGTGTTGTGTTCAGAAAACACAGTGTTTAGTGTGTTTGTTGGGCCTGTAATGTTGTGCACTCACTGTTTGTTACGACATGTTACTGTGCCTTTAGGATATGCTTTACGGCATGGGGTAAATGTGAGGGGAGTTTTGAGTTCAGTAAAGTTTGGTGCAACGAAGCGACACGGTGTGGTTATTGAGTTCCCGCGGACGCTACATTTTGGCAGACGAGGATGTCCGGGCTCGCGTTACCACCACTGCCACCTTTCCTCCCTGTCCCCGGCGACCCAGCTGTCGCGTGGGACAGATGGCGGACGGCGTTCGAGGACAACTTGCTGGCTTTGGGACACACTGAACTGGCGGAAGCGAGGAAGTGCGCGCTCCTCCGCCATTGTTTGGGCCAGGAGGGCCAAAGAATCTTTGCAACGTTCACGTTAGCGGACAATAAATACGCCATGGCTACAGCTGCACTGAAAGCTCACTTCAGCTCCGGGCGGAGCCGGCGGATGCACCACTTCGAGTTTCATCAGAGGAAGCAGCGACCGGGTGAGTCTGTTGCCAACTACGTCTCAGCACTACGAGAGCTGGCTAGACTCTGTGACTATGGGGCGTAAGAAGATGGACTCATAGTTGATCAGCTGATGGAAAAAACGTTGTGTGACCAACTGAGGGAGAGACTGTTATTAGAACCAGACTCCATGATGCTGGCGGGTGCTCTGGTTATTGGAAAGCAGCTTAAAACAATACTAACAGAGGCGCGAAAATTCTGCTGCGCGGCGCACGAACCGGTGACGTCATCAACACCGGCCGTTCATCACACAGAGGCTGTAGAGGGGGCTGACGGGCCGAGTGGCAGCCTGGATGTGCAGAGAGTGGAAAGGGGGCCCAGTAGGAGGGGGGCCAGGAGCTGTGGTAACTGTGGCTCCACTAACCATGCAACTAGAGACCAGTCATGTCCTGCCCATGGAAAACTTTGTCTTAAATGCAATAAACTGAATCATTTTGCACGCTGCTGCCGCTCCTCTTCAGCTCGCCAGGACACTACTGAGGTTCCCATTAACACTGTACAGACTCTGCAGCCATCATTCAAGCTCTGCACGTGTCGCGTGGGCGCAGCTCACGTCTCGCTCCTCGTGGACACAGGGGCCAAAGTGTCAATTTTAAATAAAAGCACATATGACCGTTTTTTCAGCCGTACACCCCTGGAAGCAGCCACTACAACCCTGTTGGGCTACGGTCACTCTCCCATCGACACTCTGGGTGTGGTCCGCCTCCCTGTCCAGTATGATCAGCAATTTACACCGGATGCCAAGTTCTGCATCACCCGGAAGGGAGCTAACATTATGGGCCTAGACTTGTTCTTCGCCCTGGGCTTTGCTGTGAGTGATGCTAAGGGCCAGCATGTCCTGCATGGACCCCTCAGTTCAACAGTTACCCTGACAGAGCTGCAGCAGGCCTCAGCTGCAGATGAGGCACTCACAGTGCTCCGTACCTATGTGCAGGATGGCTGGCCTGCCCAAGTGGATGACAGGGTGCTTCTCTACTACCGTTTCCGCAATGACCTCTCCTGCTGGGGGACGGTGTGCCTTGCTCGTGGTCACCGGGCAGTCATTCCAGAAACCCTCAGGGCCAGGGTACTGCATATGGCGCACGAGAGGCACCTGGGGGTGGACAAGGTGAAGCAACGCTGCCGTGTTACAGGGTGGTGGCCCGGTATAGACTCTGACGTTGAGGAGCTGGTGCGTAACTGCGCCTGCTGCCTTTTGAGTGGGAAAACTTGCCAGCCTGCCACAGCCCCTCTCACCCCCCCTCTCATCCCGACCCCTTGGCCACCTTCACCTTGGGAACATATTCAGGTCAACATCTGTGGGGAACTTCATGGGGCAGCTGCTCACGCCCACTACCTGCTGGTTGTTCATGATCTTCACTCGAAGTGGATTGAGGTTTGCCAACTGAGCTCCATCACTGCACACACCATCATAGACTGCCTGGACAATCTGTTTGGACGCTGGGGCCTCCCCAGTGTTGTTACAACGGATAATGGGGCCCAGTTCACCTCAGCAGAGTTCACAGAGTTCCTCACACTACGTTCCATCAGGCATATCAGGACTGCAGTTTATCACCCAGAGAGCAATGGTGGTGTGGAACGACTCAATGAAACTCTCAAAAATGGACTCAGAGCCTGTCTGGAGGAGGGGAGAACCTTCAGCGACGCTCTCAACCAAACCCTCTTGACCATCCGGGCATCCAAGCATTCCACCACAGGAGTTTCACCGGCGATGTTAATGATCGGGCGCGAACTGAAGCAACCCCTGGACTGTCTGAGAGCTGAGCCAGCTCCTGCACGTGGGAGCCCAGAGCTCCAGAAAGCCAGAGCTCAGGTGAAGGGTTCGCAGGCCCGGATGAAAGAGAGGTTTGATGCCACGCACCGAGTGCAGACCCCCTCACTGGCTGCAGGGGATTGGGTCAGGATCAAACGGCTTCATCGAAGAAATAAACTGAAATCATTCTGGTCAGAGCCACTGCGGGTGGTTAAGCAATTGGGGCCGGCCACATACAGACTGGACAATGGGAGTCGTTGGCACGCAAATCGTCTGCACAGGGTCATCGCCCCACCAGCATCTGCATCTCCGCTGGCCCCGGCAACGGCGCTGGGTTGGCAGCCTAGGCCAATGACTATTCGGGTGGGAGATACTCCACCAGCTTTGCCCGACTCCACTCAGCAGCCAGCACGGCCCCAGAGACTGAGGGTCCCGCCTGTCTGGCTTGGGGACTATGTGACAGGGTGATTGGGTTACTGAAGAAATGTTGATCTGTGTTTGCAAAGTATTATGCTTTCAACAGTGGTGTAGTCTACATTTTTGTAGTGGGTATACTGTGCTTAGAGACAAAAACCTGTCCGGAGGACCTACCGGTACTTAATTTTTCCTTTTTCTACCTAGATTACTGAGATGAATCAGGACATTTAGAGACAAAAATGCAATGTAGTGCAATGTAATTGACAATTTATTTTGAATTTTAAGCATATTTAACATTGCAAAATGTCTGTGATGCTTACATTTTAATAAATGCACAACAAACCTGAGCCTGATGACTGGATCTTGAAGGAGGCCCACTCCTCCGATATGGAGACCCTCTTTTCAGTCAGGACACCAGTTGACGTTATGGTACTGCAAACAGCACATCCTGCAGGAAGTAAATAAAAATGGTCATAATTGTATATTTTTTAATATTTCCTGATACCAGTAATAATACTAGAATCTACTGATTCACTAGACTGTAAGCATGTGTCGACAATTACATTCATTATTACCTTTCATTATTACTTGCATACACTTTTGCATTATGACCAACTAAAACGTGAAAATGAAATGATCACACACACA
Organism: Garcialebias charrua; assembly: GCA_038048925.1. Taxonomy (NCBI): domain Eukaryota; kingdom Metazoa; phylum Chordata; class Actinopteri; order Cyprinodontiformes; family Rivulidae; genus Garcialebias; species Garcialebias charrua. The sequence goes on along the minus strand of JBBPBX010001067.1, from coordinate 47,749 downwards.
CACACACACACACACACACACACACACATATATATAATTTCTCATGTAATATACTGTACTAAACTTTTGAAAGATATGATTATCAGACTATTTTAAAATTATCAAGTCATAATATGTTAATGTTGGAAATATATCAATTAAACCTTATATACAAATTGGTTCCCATATTTTTTTATATTTACCTAATTTTTTGTTCCTCCATTCCAACCAGGGATGTCTGTTTTTAAATTCCCGAGCCTGACTTTCACTCCACAAGGCTGGCCAATTTGGATCTAAAAATGAAACAAGGAGTTTTAAAACAGAGTAAAAAGCATAGCATTTTGTTGATTATTGGAGTGACAGACTTTGTCACAAACAAATCATTTTTATATTCACATATTTATTTATATGAAATGTTACTGTAAAATTCTGGACAGTAACCGTGTTTCCATCAAGGTTTCTTGATGCGCATTTTGGAGTATGGCATCAGAAAAGGTCGATAAAAACATGCATTCATTCAACCTTTATTTATACAGGCACTGCTGCTTGAGCTAGCTTCAGCTAACTTGTACTAGCCAACACTTACCTGGGGAAATGCAGATATCAACCTCATTATGGCTGGTTTCGGCCGTCGAACTGGTAGGTTCTTCTAATGTTGTCTCTGTAGCTTCGGGTTCAGCTGGTTTATAAAAACATTCAAAAAGTGTAGCTTGTTTCCTTTTCATTTTGAGTCTGTCGTCATTAGCGAAAATGCTCTACCACACCGTCTGTTGCCCGGCTGCATCCCGAGCAGCCAATCATAAAGGAGCTTCTTAAGAAACCAATCACAGAGCAGAGAACTATGGTAGTGAGCTCAGCTCAGCCAATGGCTGTGAGCCTCACGTACAACAGAGGAACACGTAACTATGGCAACCGCGAGAGTTGCGGCGCAGTGAAGAGTCCTTATGAGCAGCGAACATAATTTATCTTTATGCAACGCGTGTTTGTTGTCACGTTACGTATCATTGGGCACATTTAAGTGGTTATACGGAAATCCCCAAGCTTTTCTAGTGGGTATACGGCGTATACCTGCGTATCACGTAGACTACACCACTGGCTTTCAATGGGGTGAAAGGGAGGAAAATGTTGTGTTCAGAAAACATAGTGTTTAGTGTGTTTGTTGGGCCTGTAATGTTGTGCACTCACTGTTTGTTACGACATGTTACTGTGCCTTTAGGAGATGGTTTACGGCATGGGGTGAGGGTGAGGGGAGTTTTTAGTTCAGTAAAGTTGGGTGCAACGAAGCGACACGGTGTGGTTATTGAGTTCCCGCGGACGCTACACATGGTAGGTTTGTTATAGTGAGTGGGAAACTTTACAGCACTTTAGTTGCCCTGGTGAATGTTTATGCTCCTAATACAGATGATGATAATTTTTTTAAACAACTATTTTCTTCTTTACCCGATCTCAATAAATATTGTCTGGTCCTGGGGGGTGACATCAACTGCTGGTTGGACCCAGTTTTGGACCGCTCATCTGTTAAAACGTATGTCATAAGCAAATCTGCATCAGTCATTCAAACCTTTTTATCTGACTACGGATTGTGTGATGTATGGCGTGCTCTAAACCCTGATAAGAGAGAGTACTCATTTTTCACATGTACACAAAACTTATTCAAGAATTGATTACTTTATCACAGATATTAGATACTTACGTTCGTAGATACTTACGTTAGATACCTACTTATGTTCATTAAACGTTTAGTGTTTTAGTGTTGGTGTAAATTTTCATACTTTTATACTACTATGCAAAAACTCAGGACAGTGTTACACTTTTACTATTTTATGCTTATGTTTATTAAATGTTTCAGTGTTTTAGTGTTTAAATGGTTAATGTTGCACCGAGGGACTGAGAGAAACGTAATTTCAATCCTGTGTATGTCCTGTACATATTGTAGTTCTGACAATAAAGTTGACTTTGACTTTACATCAGATCCGCTCCTGTGACTACCAGAGCATAGTAAGTTCAGATCACGCCCCACTCACTATGTCCCTATCTCTTCCTCACTTTTCCCCAAGAACTGGACAGTGGCGTTTTAACTCAACCTTGCTCTCGGATGAAAACTTTCTAAAGTTTATTCAGGATGAGATAAAAAAAAATTCGCTACTAATTCTTCCCAAGAGATTTCTAGCCTCACAGTATGGGATGCTTTTTAGGCCTATATCAGAGGTCAGATTATTGCCTACTCAGCAAAAATAAAAAAACGGTCTACTTACAAACAGAATAACCTAATGCAACAAATCAAAGAGATTGACGTAAAATATGCACACAATCAATGTCCGGAACTTTTGAAAAAGCGTATTGAACTTAAAACGAGGCTTGACCTACTAACAACACACTCAGCTGAACGTTTTCTCTTGCATGACAGATTCAAATTCTATGTACATGGCGACAAACCTGATAAACTATTAGCAACCATGCTTAAAGGCTCTAGGACAAGGCAAACTATTCCTAAACTTCGAAAACAAGACGGCAATATAATCACAGATCATGAAAAAATTAACGATGCATTCAGAGACTTCTACTCGGAGTTATACAGCTCACAATTACAAACCAATCCTGAAAAGATTGATGATTTCTTAGCTAAACTTCACATCCCTGCCATCTCACCTGAACTCAAAAACAGGTTAGATGAACCCATCTCCCAGTCAGAAGTCTCACTAGCAATAGCTTCAATGCAGTCTGGCAAAACTCCAGGTCCAGATGGTTTTCCCTCTGATTTTTTTAAACAATTTTCAGTCTTACTATCTGCTCAGCTTAGTTCCACCCTTACTGAATGCTTTGAACAAGCCCAGATAGCAAACAGATTCCGGACAGGATTTGTTCCGGATCTACCGTAGGATCCGAAACGGATGCTTAAAACGGATCCGGATCGGATCCGATTCGGATCCGGATCACAGATCCAGATCGGATATGGCCCGGACCCTTTTCCGGATCCACTCATTAAAGAAGGTTTTTGGGTACATCCGACCCGGATCCGTTTTGGACCCGTTCATGGAATGTTTCATCCGGCCTGGATCCGTTTTGGACCCGTTCATGGAATGCTTCATCCGGCCCGGATCCGTTTTGGACCCGTTCATGGAATGCTTCATCTGGCTCGGATCCATTTTGGATCCGTTCATGGAACGCTTCATCCAGACCGAATCCGTTTCGGACCCATTTATGATACTCATATCGGAGGCGGACTAATTTGGTCCAGAACCTTTATTTATCATGAATTGAGAGAAGTAGCTAAAAACTTGTATACCAGCTCCAAAAAGACTCCATCTAACCAGTTTAACATTTAACACATGGAAATAGTTTATCGTGAAGCTACAAAAGACCTAAAATTGGGTTCTGAATAAATTTACAGTTTTGAGGCTGCACAATGACGCAGTTGGTAGCACTGTTTCAGGTGTTAAAACCCCAGCCAGATGTCTTTCCACATGTGTTTGCATGCTCTCAGTGTACATGCATGGGTTCTCTGGGTACCGGTACTTCATCTCGTCTGTTATCCACAAACCATGCTGTACTGTTCTCCCTACTCTATAACAGGCCAAAACAAAGCCCCTTTTTTTCATTTAACAAGACTTTAAAGTTTTCATTTTTTTATCCCAGGAAAGTTAGTTAACAGAGCTCAAAAAATTAATTACAAGATGAGACATTTTTAAAGGTAACAAAACTCAATTTTTATTAGTTTGTTGTCGACATGAGACAAAACAAGCGTATACATATTGTACCATAAACATGTACATTACTTTATTTCCAAGCGGCTAGCTAACACAGTTCCCCAAACGATTATCAAAAACACATAAAATACTGCACAGTACCCTGATGCATGCTCAATAATCCAGGTAGAAAAATCTAAAAAAGCTAAGTCTGGTCCTCTGGACATTCAAAAAACAAAGCAAAAAAATTGTAGAAACGTTTCGTCTTTTGTCCGAAAGCTAATGGTCCTTTTGTCCAGCTGCTAATGGTCCTCCTTGATGATGTGAGCAGCTGGTTTCGGCTGTCATCAGCCAACTGGTTGATCCACTGTGAGAGGGTGCTATTTATAAGACCGAGCTGAATACAGCAGCTTAGACTGAGGAAGTCTTTCGGACGAAAGACGAAACGTTTCTACTATTTTTTTGCTTTGTTTTGTGAATGTCCAAAGGACCAGACTTAGCTTTTTTAGATACTGCACAGTACGTTTAATAATTAAATAAAACAGTGTAATGGACCTACCCAGGGTCAAACTAAGGTTTTTGAACTGTCCAGTGATGACCTTTACTGACCTTTCAGTAAAGCAAGACATTTACTACAAAATCATTCATTTAGCTGTAATCTGATAAATATAGTCACCAAAAGAGACTATTTCTATCTTTGATTTTAGGCTGATGTGATCAAAAGAATAACTTTTGTCATTTTCATGATGTGTGCTTTTAAGCTGTGTTATTCTGTAAGAGTTAAACGGTGTTCACTGCTGTGTTAAAGGTGAAATCTCGGGTCACAGAGACCCGACTGTTTTGTTTAGAAATAAGAAGACAGTTTAATCCGTTGTTTCTCCTGAAAAGGGCTCCAGCTGCTCTGTCTTTTCCTAAACAATTTCCCTCTGCTCGGGCTGTAACCTTGGGTCGTGATAACGGCAAGTGAATTGCTCAACTGGTCCGTGGACCAATGAAAAAGAGACAAGCCTCACTCCTCTCTTTGATCCTTCTTTAAGTTCTAAGCTGTTGCTGGAACTACAGAGTCGGCAAGAGTCCGAGAGAGTTTCTGGGAGCTTCGAAAGATGATGTGAACTTTCCAAAGAGCTGAATGACCAACAGTCACGCGCTAAGGACTCGTCATCCAGCTGGGACTGATAACATGTTGTTATGGGTCCACTCCGAGCGTAAGCTCAAAAACTTTGTTATTCCTTCCTGGAATAAATTATCTTGAGCCAAGAAGCCACGACTGTCACGACTTCTGCCGACGAAAGCGAGTATCACCGACACCGACAAGGTAAACACGCGTGGAGTCCAGCTTGGACTTGCGGGACCGACGACTCGTCAGTCTAAAGTTGACCACAGCTCTTTACCAGAACCAAGGCGGACGTCTTAAGGTAAAGGAGCAGCTGTTTGCTTGCTGGAGGTGTGATGATATCTTAGCTGGACGCGTACGGAAGAGTGTCATCTGGTTTCATAAATGCAAGATAAACTTCCTCTCTTAACCTCCCAATTCTTCTTAAATCTTTCCTCCTATCTTTTTCCCTCAATTCTAAGCTGGAAACTATTTTAAGCTGAAGAGCCCACAGACTAAATATGTTAACATCCAATATTGAAGTCTGTTGTGTTAAATTTAAGTGTGCTGACGTATTAATTTGAAAGAAAGTGAAATCATGTCAATCAAGTGTAATGGTGTTAATTTAGTTGATTCATTTTAAATAAATGATAGTGTCTCTTTGACATATCAAACTAAGTTAACGTCTTTGTCACTTAATGGCTTTGTGTATTTATCCATCATAAAGATCACAGAAATATTGGGTAAACTGAAAAAGAACAGAATCCGTGAATTTACTATTCAATCTGAATAAGTAAATTAATTAAGGTAAAGAGGTCAGTATTAATATTGACCTCCTCATAACCCCTTACATCTGGTGGCCTCGTACGTGGTTCTGAAAGTTTATTGATATATCTGTGGTCTCAGTCATGAACTGTAACGTCATGTTTGCATAAAAGGATCCAAGTTTTAAACTCTGAGGATAATGATTTTGGCTGGAAGTGTTCAAAGCAGGCAGATTCTGCAGGTTTTTATCATTTGAAGCTGTGAGATTTTTATTGTTTCAACTCTGTTAGACGCTGTTGGAAGCATTCAGGTGAAGTTTTGTCAGCCGTGGTCTGTGGGGGTCCTGGTCCTGTTCGGTCCAGCTCACGCAGACTCCTGTACAAGGCTTTGTTTGACCGCCGAGTCAAAAGCCTGAAAGCTATAATTTAACATCTACAAGATTGCTGTTGTGGTGTTTTACGTGTTAGAGCAGGTCATAGAAGCATATTACTGTTAGAACGTTGTCGGATAGTGGTTCTGTTCAGACCCGAGTTTCTGCTCCACTGAAAGTGGACCAGAACTGACCTTGACGCGCTCCGAGAGAGTCCGTGTTTGTTCAACAGCTGCAGTGCTGTGTTACTGAGCGTAACTAAGTTGGCCTGTCTAGGTGTGTTCGCCGCATGTTTCAGAATTTTGGGAAGTTAATTCGTAGCGTTTGAGTTGTTGTCGACCCGCCTATTTGTGTCGTCATTTCCTGATGCACTTTGAGTGACAAGCAGACGCAGTTCACACACACACGGTGAAAAGTGGTTTCACTAGAAGCTTAAAAAACTCATCTAAAGCCATCTAAACTGTCTAACAACATAGATTTGTCTCTGACAAGAACGTGGTTCGAGCGTTTATCACTGACACACTAGAAACTAATTCTGAAAAGGTTGTTTTTAGTTTAAATACTGAATGAAAAATTTAGTCTCCTCGTGATAACAAACATTAAGACTCGAAGCTGCCCCCTGTTGGTTAAGAGACGTTGACAGATGAGTTTTCTCAAAAACATCATAAAAAAGTCAGCATTTTATGGTGAAATTACCAGCTTTTAAAATTGTTCTGTACGCAAACAAAAATTCCTGTTTATTTTAAATAAAAATTTTTAGAATAACAGAGGTACAGACAAACAATTTATGCTCATTTTAAATACTGAAGAGATTTAAAATAACACTCAAAAGGGCATTTTTTATTTGATTTTCAAATTAAATAAAAAAAAATGATGGAGAACAGAGCATTTCCACATTATGCTCTTCACATCTCTGAATTTTAAACAGAATTGGTGTGTACATCTGCACACTTTTAGTTAAAAATGGCATTTTTAACGTTTTTCTGTGTACAATTAATGACTCCAGTTTATTTTAAATAAAAAGTTTAAAATAACAAACAAAATTACATTTTTCAATCCAGATAACTGCGACAACTCAAAACAGTTTTACTGAATCTGAAATACATTCTCTTGGAGCAAAATAAAACAAAATCTGCTAACATTTTAGTGTGAACATTGCATTTATTTGAAATCTTTAAGAAGGCGTTTGAGTGAAAGACAGAAAAATTAAGCGTGGTTTAATAGTAATTGTTTTAAAAGATAAGTCTATTAAGTTAACACGGCCACAAAGGCTTTAACTTACAACATTTTTCATTGAAGGTAAAACCTAAAATAAATAAAAAGGTACTGAATGAAGTAAAGACTTGTTTATAGATTACTGGAATAAACCCAGGAAGCTGTTTTAGTTAAATAACTCACCGCTAAGAAAGCATTTATTTGCATACACTATTATAAATACCGTCTTATTGATTCAAACAAAATCAACACAAAAAGATGGGAGATAACAATTATGATGAAGCTTTACAGCTGCTCACAGCAAAGCTTGAATTGTTAAGGCAGGATAACATTCGCAGAAGAGAAATTTTTCAACAAGAAAAACAAGTTAAAACGTGAGATCAAACAAAATCAAAACAAAAAGATGGGAGATAACGATTGTGATGAAGCTTTACAGCTGCACACAGAAATACTTGAATTGTTCAGGCAAGATAACATTCGCAGAAGAGAAAATTTTCAACAAGAAAAACTTGAGTTAAAAAGTGAGATTGAGCAATTAAAAATAAAACGGCGTGCTATAAATGGTTTTGATGTTCGTCAACTCCCTGACCCGATCTGGTTAAAAACAAAACCAGAACGTGAACTACATTACCAAGAAAAGGTCAAATCCCACTCGCTGGAGCTGGAAGGGACAAGTTCATCAACTCCCTCTCCTAAAAAAGGCGAGAAGAAACATGTTTTTCAAACTAACAGACCACTTACTGAAGATGCCCGCTGGAACAATGAGCCGGAGTGGCTCAGACAAGACCCAGAGTACATAAAACGATTTCAAAGGGGGGGCGCACGTCCTAGAGATAAGAAAAATGGTCACAAAAGTATACCATATCTCAAAAGGGGGTCCCATCAGGAAACCCCAGGTCAAGGACAAGCTCCTCCTGCCCCTCGAACAGAACAGTCCGAGACCGGCAAAAAATCACTGAAGTTCCAGAAAAAAGGCAACATACCTCTATGCTCTGAGGAGATAGTGGACATAAGTTGGTTGTTTGAAAACTTGTATGATACAGAGGATGACCGAACTGGTACATTGAGTGACCTTGTCTTTGATAACTCAGAGCACATGGATAACTCAGAGCACACAGTTAGTGACATCAATAGCAAACGACAAAAAGAAAAACGTCTCGAAAAAGGCCTTGAGCTACAACATCAGTTTAAACAATCAGTGATGAAACAGTGCGCTGTAACTGCTGTTGAGGCTCACATGCAAAACAAAACACCCTCTGAGGTGTGCCCAGGTCAAAAGGTCGTATCCCAGATGCAAAAAAGCGAGAATAAACACCGTCGTCTCAAAGGTCCTCTGACCTCAGAAGAGGCAGAGAACATGCGTCGGTTGTTAAAAGAGTGGGATAATACTAGCAAGAATGAACAAGATTTTCAAACTGACATACACCGAAATGTTGGTACCAGTTGGAACAGTGACTCAAAATGGTTTAAAGGGAGCCCCGCCCCTGAAGCACCTCAGATTGAAAAATCTGAGACAAGCAACGAACCACAAAAGGTAGGTGTTCACTCTCTAAGAGACCCACAACGGTTCAGATCGAACCAGATGGGTGAAAACCAAGGTCCATCGGTGGGTGGACTTCAAAAGAAATTGAAGGATGAGGACCTATACTCATGTAACTATGCGTGGTCCCAACAGACACCCCCGAGCCTTGGAACTGCACCTCCCGCGCCTCGAACAGAACAGTTCAAGACAGGCAAAGAGTCACGAATGTCCCGGAATAATGGCCCAACACCTCTATGCTCGGAAGAGACAGAGGAAGTAAGTAGTTTGTCAGCAGATTTGAATGTTACTGTTCTTGACCAACCTGATACAATGAGTGGCGTTATCATTGATAATGACACTATCAACATTGACCAACCTGGAGCGATGTGTAGCACTGTCTTTCACAAAGACTCAGCGCACACTACTACCAACATTGCCATGGATGTTGACAGCAAACCAATTGCTGACACACAACAACATCCTGAAGGTCATGATGCTGACAGCCAACAAGATGCTGACAGTAAACAAGATTACACAGACAGAGTCACACGTGAACAGAAACGTGGGACAAGACCTGTGAGGTTTCTGTGTAACTTTATACAAAGGGGGGTGGCTAAGAAAGCTTACCTGCCTATCACACTGGAAGGTGTCCTTGAGCGTGAAGCCCTCCTGGATGGCAGTTCTGATATAACTATTATGTCGGCCAAGCTGTTCGAGGAGCTGAGGACCGCCGCTAACGGTGTTGACAGGCAAATACCCTTTGAGAAATGTGCTATTGAGCTACAGGGTCTCGCAGAGACGAGAACAACCCTAACAGCTATGGCTATGGTTCACATGCAGATTGGCGAAATGACAATACACCACCCGGTGTACGTGTCTAAACTTGACTCATTCCCATTTTTGGTTGGCCAAGATTTTATAAACCGCTTCAACGCGATTATAGATTATGGTCGACGGAAAATGTGGAGCACAGTGAGAAAACCCCTGCCAATAAAAGTGCTTCCTAGTTGCGATACAGACTGCCTAACCGCAGGTACCGCAAAGGACACACGGGACTGCTCATCCGAGGACGAGAGCCCGGTAAGTGAACCTTCAACTACAGGTGAGACAGAAGAGACCCAAAAGTTGGACCAAACTCTGGCCCAACAAGAGAACCTCCTCTGTGAGCTGACACATTCAGCACTCCCTGACCACTGCCTACCACAGGTAGTGAAAGGTGTTGAGATCCAAGGATCCCACACCGAAGACGCTGTACTGTCCTCTGGGACAGGTAATTCGGCAATCAACCAAGCTTTCAATGAAACCTTGGTTCAAGGGCATCTGAGTCCAGAAAATGACAGTCATCCAAACGCTGACAGTCACTTGGACATCATTGTTGCAGATTACGAGGACCCCTCATCAGACATGAAGGGGGCAAACTCACATTACCTACCACAGGTAGAGAAAGGTGTGGAGATCCAAGGACCCCACACCGAGGTTGCTGTACTGTCCCCTGGGACAGGTAAATCGGCTATCAGCCAAGCTTTCGGTGAAACCTTGGTTCGGGAACATTTGTGTCTAGAACTAGTCAGAAATGACATAGTTTTTACAGACTCAAAGAGCCTCTCTTCAGTCAAGAAGTGGGAAGACACACACAACGACAGTGACCCGTCGCAATCTGTACAATCAGGCACATCTGCGACTGCACCGACAGTTGTGACACACCTGAATTACACGGAAAGAGGTAAACGTAAGAAGATACGTTGGCCAAAACCTAAACGATTCCTGTGTACCGTCTTCTCTCAGCTGCGCGAACAGCTTAAACTAAACGGTGGCATCCTAACTTGTGCCCATGGACGGACGTCCTCACCTGTGTTCGTGGTCCCCCATGACCAAAGGGGGGTGATGTTAGGCCATGCCAAAGACAAAGATTTGAATGTACACCTCAGAAACACTTTTGCTTTCGCCCAGAAAAACCTGGAAAGATCTGCTGAAGGACGTAAGGCGTACTACGACCAGAAGGCCTCTCACAATGAACTCCAAGTGGGAGACAGAGTCTGGTACTATACGTTCGCCCCAGCAACCGGGAAAGGAGAGTCCGGGACCGGAACTCTCGCCCGCAAACTAATGCCCAGGTGGACTGGACCTCATCTGATAACAGACAAAGTGTCCTCAGTCGTCTACGAAATCAAAATCAGCAAAGGCCGCAAAGAGCCAATTGCTAAATGGGTACATCGAAATCAGATCAAACCTTACAAGGCGTTCAATGACTCCACAAAAGACAAAGATCTCACAAATACACCGACTTCATGGGATAATAAGGTCGTCCAAACACAAGTTAGTAAATAAACTAATCAGGTTTAAACTACCGTACTTTCCCACCCTATATATCACATGAATGTGAAAAAGACGAAGGAGATGATTGTGGACTTCAGAAGGAACAAACACACCCACACCCCACTGTATATAGGTGGATCTGCGGTGGAGGTGGTCTCCAGCTACAAATACCTGGGTGTACACATGAATGATAACCTCAGCTGGAGCAATAACACCACCAGCCTGATCAAGAAAGGTCATCAGAGACTCTACTTCCTCAGACGGCTGAGACGAGCTGGTCTGAGAAGCTCAGTCCTCACCTCGTTCTACAGGTGTGCAGTGGAGAGCGTCCTGTGCTCCAGCATCAACGTGTGGCATGGAGGCTGCACAGTTGCAGAGAGGAAAGCTCTACAGAGAGTGGTGAAGGCTGCACAGAAGTCTGTGGGAGTCAGTCTCCCCACCATCACAGACATTTACACCTCCAGATGCAGAAAAAGAGCCACCTGCATCATGAAAGACCTCACTCACCCAGCACACTCACTCTTTGCACCACTCCCCTCGGGACGGAGGTTGAGGAGCATCAAATGTAGAACCACTAGACTGAGGAACAGCTTCTACCCTGAGGCTGTCAGACTCATGAATAAATAAATAATAAGAATAAACACTGCAAAATGTCACATCATGCTGATACTGATCTGTTTCTTGTTGCTGCGTTCATCTGTGACCATCTGCTCATGTTCGTGCTGCTGTTTATAATGATGTTTTTCTACTACATTAGGGCTTAGTGTATTACTAGCTGATGTCTCTCTTAGTTAATCCTAGATGTTATTATTGTTTTTCTCTTGCATTTGTTGTTGGATGTAACTGGGACCCTGTGTACATAATCTCGTTTTCAACACATGTACTACATGCGGTGCAAATGACAATAAATTCTCTCTGACTCTGACTCTGATAAGTCGCATTGTCCAATTTGAACTTAGAAACGCTAAGCCTAAAACCCACAACAAAAAACTAACCTTAACAACCGTTTAAATCCACGAGATTTAATTTGACCTCGGTCATAAAGTTGAGACCTGTTTTTCTTGTGTGTTGCACTTTGGAATCTGACGACAAGAGTGTGTCGAAGCAGTGAAACGTTGTTTCCTTGTTGTTTAGTCATTACTGTTGTCATTATTTGAGATATTGTTGTGGTTCTGAACACTCCCAGCCAAAAAGGTTTTGTATTAACATTGATTAATGCATAAGATGGATTTAACTATGCCAACATGCAGTTCGTTTTGTTAAATCTCAATCGTCGAAGAGTCAATGTAGTTTAAAGCTACTCAAGGTACAATAAACTACACTGGTCTCATAATTTCTAAATTGAACCGATTCGATCGTTTCTATTCTAGATTACCTATTCATTTTGATGAGTCTCGCCATAGACTTCAAAATTTACTAGGAATACCAAATCTTGCGTCGTTCGTCTAAAAGACAACAGACATTTAGATCAAACTATATTTCATTTTTATTTTAGTTTAACCTAAACTAAGTAATGAATGGAGGAATAGTTTGGAATTAGAGGCCTTCGTTACAGAAGCCCTCCAAAATTTTATAGGTACAAATCCCTATATCTAATTTTACAGAATTGATCCACCCCTTAATTGGTAAGTGTAGCTGATCTAAACCATGATAGCTTACATACCAGGTGCATATAGGTAAGGCTTAATGTAAAATCCCAATCATAAGCCCACCTTAAAAAACCACATAATTGCATGACACATAGAACCAGAGTGGCACTGACTGGAAACCAACCAGCCAACAACCTTCGATGTGGGGACCTGCAGCTCCAACGCTTGGTCTTCAACCTTCATCCAAGGGTCGCCTCCTCTGCGTCAATCGAGGGATCCCCTCTACATGCTGATTATGAAAACAATTGTTGCTGATCAATCAACAAAACTAATCGTTGTGGAATTACCGCTGTGGATTATAAGACTTTGCTTTCCAAGGGATCACAGACTTTGTTTTCCAAGAGTTAACAGACTTTGTTTTCCAAAGGATTAAAAGCTTTTCGCAATGGGATTACCTCCGAACAGTATGAAATTTCCAAAAACTTTATGGGATTATAATTTTTGATTTTTCTTTTCCACTTGCTGGATTACTTCAAGATCAAAGACAGTTCAAGGTTTCCTTTCGTGTTGGACCCCATCCCCAAGGACTGGCGATGGCTTCCAAAAGGGGGGAGATGTAATGGACCTACCCAGGGTCAAACTAAGGTTTTTGAACTGTCCAGTGATGACCTTTACTGACCTCTCAGTAAAGCAAGACATTTACTACAAAATCATTCATTTAGCTGTAATCTGATAAATATAGTCACCAAAAGAGACTATTTCTATCTTTGATTTTAGGCTGATGTGATCAAAAGAATAACTTTTGTCATTTTCATGATGTGTGCTTTTAAGCTGTGTTATTCTGTAAGAGTTAAACGGTGTTCACTGCTGTGTTAAAGGTGAAATCTCGGGTCACAGAGACCCGACTGTTTTGTTTAGAAATAAGAAGACAGTTTAATCCGTTGTTTCTCCTGAAAAGGGCTCCAGCTGCTCTGTCTTTTCCTAAACAATTTCCCTCTGCTCGGGCTGTAACCTTGGGTCGTGATAACGGCAAGTGAATTGCTCAACTGGTCCGTGGACCAATAAAAAAGAGACAAGCCTCACTCCTCTCTTTGATCCTTCTTTAAGTTCTAAGCTGTTGCTGGAACTACAGAGTCTGCAAGAGTCTGCAAGAGTCGGCAAGAGTCCGAGAGAGTTTCTGGGAGCTTCGAAAGATGATGTGAACTTTCCAAAGAGCTGAATGACCAACAGTCAACCCTACCTTATTAATATTGACCTCCTCATAACCCCTTACAACAGTAAAAAAACAGTAGTGTACTATACACTATACTATAAAAAAGAGAAGAAAATGTCCTTACTTTTATGGAAAGGTGTTGCAAGGGAGGGAGAAAGGCTTATTGGGAGGAAGCTGCAGAAGTTGCTGGTGATGCTGGTGCAGGTGAGTGAGGAGGGGCAGGGTGAGTCCAGAATGGCAGCTGAGATGGAGGGGCAGGTGATGCAGAAGGTGCTAGTGATACTGGTGAAGGTGAGTGAGGAGAGGCATTTGAGTCTAGAAAGGCAGCTGAGGTGGAGGGGCAGGTGATGCAGAAGGTACTGGTGATACTGGTGCAGGTGAGTGAGGAGGGGCAGGTGAGTCCAGAAAGGTAGCTGAGGTGGAGAGGCAGGTGATGCAGAAGGTGATGGTGATGTTGGTGCAGGTGAGTGAGGAGAGGTAGGTGAGTCCAGAAAGGCAACCGAGGTGGAAGGTACTGGTGATGCAGAAGGTGCTAGTGATACTGGTGCTGGTGAGTGAAGAGGGACAGGTGAGTCAGGAGATGCAGCTGAGTTATATATACAAAAAGAAATTAAAAAGAAATAAAAAAAATGTCCTTACCTTTATGGAGGGGCATGGGATGCAGAAGGTGCTGGTGATTCTGGTGCTGGTGACTGAAGAGGGACAGGTGAGTCAGGAGAGGCAACTGAGTTACCGGTATATATAAAAAAAGAAATTTAAAAAAGGAAGAACATAATAAATGTCCTTACCTTTATGGAGGGACAGGTGATACAGAAGATGCTGGTGATGCTGGTGAGTGAAGAGGGACAGGTGATACAGAAGGTGCTGGTGATGCTGGTGAGTGAAGAGGGACTGGTGAGTCAGGAGAGGCAGCTGAGTTATATAAAAAATAAATAAATAAAAAAGAAGAAAAGAATAAATGTCTTTACTTTTATGGAGGGGCAGGTGATGCAGAAGGTGCTGGTGATGCTGGTGAGTGAAGAGGGACAGGTGAGTCAGGAGAGGCAGCTGAGTTATATAAAAAAGAAATTAAAAAAAGAAAAGAAAATGTGTTTACCTTTATAGAGTAGGTGATGCAGAAGGTGCTGGTGATTCTGGTACTGTGGGTGAAGAGGGACATGTGAGTCAGGAGAGGCAGCCGAGTTATATAAAAAAGAAATAAAAAAAGAAAATGTTGTTACCTTTATGGAGGGGCAGGTGATACAGAAGGTGCTGGTGATACTGGTGAGTGAAGAGGGACAGGTGAGTCAGGAGAGGCAACTGAGTTATAAAAAAGAAAAAGAAAAGAAAATGTATTTACCTTTATGGAGGAGCAGGTGATGCAGAAGGTGCTGGTGATTCTGGTACTGGTGACTGAAGAGGGACAGGTGAGTCAGGAGAGGCAGCTGAGTTACTGGTATATAAAAAAAAAATGTCCTTACCTTTATGGAGGGGCAGGTGATGCAGAAGGTGCTGGTGAGTGAAGAGGGACAGGTGAGTTAGGAGAGGCAGCTGTTATACAAAATACATACCTGCAAACTCAGAAGGGATGAAAAAGGTGACAAACGTTGCACCCCCCCCCTCGGAAAGATTTTGTAAATTTTTTAACATGCTTCAGGTAAAAGTCATTTACTAACCTGATTTAATGAGAACATTAATAGGAAAGATTGTCAACCAAAAAATTAACAACCAACAACAGCAGCAAGCCAAATACAGCAGAACATTTTGCTAACAATGTGCTGCTCCGAGTCAACAGATGCATTTAAAAACTTAAGACTTATCTCTTCAGACAGGCTTTTGGTTAATTTTGTACATTGATTTTAGAGTTTGTTATGTTTTACCTTTTTGTATAGTACTTCTGTGATTTTATTTTTCCTTTTGTAAAGCACTTTTTGTGAAATGTGCTATATAAATAAAACTTACTTACTAACAGTAAAAACTCTTTTTTTTGAGACAACAAAACAACAATTATCCACAAAAAGAGCACAAGGCAAACACACCAAACCCCCGTCCACAATCCTGCAAAGCACATGACAGAACACAGCAACGAAACATACAAGCATAAAGACTGATAATATTCGTGACCTTGCAATAGATTTCTATAAATACACATATCCATACCTACAAATATGTATACAGTATACATACATATATATTTATATTCATTTATATACCCATCTACATATATCTACATATACATCCCTGCATCCATTTGTGTGTGGTTGTGAGCATGCATAAGTGAATAAGGTTCCTCCAATAGAACATTTAGTAGCGATTGTGAAGCATCAGAGATCGTCCCCCCAAAGCCCGAGACAGACGAAAGGGCGATCAAAGCCCAAGACCCCAGGAAGGACCCCGAGCCCAGAGTCCCCAGGACCACCCGAACAGGACGAGCCACTCGTCCACTCCCCAGATCCGACCAAGGGGAAGAACCGGACGAACCCCACCAGGGACCACACACAATGACCCCCCGGGGTCAACAGCGACAAATACACAGGCCCCCGCCGGAGCCCGCTGCACCGACGTAGCCCCAGGGCCGGTCACCGAGGCTCGGGCACCGGGGACGCCCATCCCTCAGGTCCAGACCCGACAGGACCAGAGGACCCGAGCCCCACCAGGCAGCCACCAGGCCGAGCCGACAAACGCCCAAGCGCCCAGCCCCAGATAGTGAGGGCCCCAAGCACGCCCGCAGGCAGAGGAACACCCACCAGGGGGCCACGTGGCAGGAGCGCGACACTAGGTAGCCTCAGAAGTATCAGAGAGGGGGCAGTCCAAGTCCCAGCCTAACACTTAAACATTCATACACAGACACACTCATTCAGACATTCATACACAGACACACTCATTCAGACCCACCCTCATCCTCACGCTCAATCACAGAAAGACAAACAATAACAACACGCTCCATTCTGTTACGAATTCAAAAGGTTGAAGGAAACTCTGAAACGAATGTGCAAGTTAATTCGCAGGTTTATTGTACATATAAGGATTAACCTTGCAGCTGCAAACAGACCTCACTCCAACACCAGTCCACACACACACACCTTCAAAGGCAGGGCCACGGTTATAAACCTCCGGATGTCGTCACCGCCTCCTGGAACCTGGAACCACCTGGGACTGCTTCGGGACCGCCCTGGGACCACCTACACTACCACGTGACCCTCCTTTCTGCCAATAAACTATCAGCTTCAATGTAAACATCAAATGTTGGGTCTGTTGAATTTTGCAGGCGTGTAACTCTTCCCTATTGAAAACAAAGCCTGAGAGAAAGACGTTCTGCCTTGTGTCACATTTCACATTATAAGGCAGAATTAAGTGAATACAAATAATGGAACATAATGGGTGTAATGTAATACTGATAGAAATATATTTCAATTCCTCTTTTGACATGACAAACATCATGTCAACAAAATCCTATATGTTCTATGTGAGAATGCAATTAAAAACTGGATACACATTGGAAATCGCTAACATTCCCAACGTTACAAGTTACCCACCCAGAATATAAAAACCCTCATATAAAATAAGCATCAAGACTAAATGGTAATAAAAACTAAACAGAATAAGATCAGAACAAACAAACAAAAAATAGTAATAAGTACAAACAGAGAAAACAAACAAAAACAAAGAACAAGAACAAACAGACAAAAAATAGATGCAAGAACGAACAAATAAAAATAAAAACAAGAAAGAACCGAGCGGACTGTCCCTCCTATCAACAAACACGCCTCTACAGGGTATATGCAGGAATAATGAAGTTAAATTCAATACCTTTAAAAAGGCGTTCAATAAAAAAAAGGACTTTAATTAGACTTTATAAATTCAATACTTTCTCAAAAACCCTTAAATTTCCCAACATTTGATTTATCAACTCTTAACAACTTCAAAACATTGCATATACTCTGCTCCAGTGTATGCATTTCTGGTATGTGTTAACCTTAGCAAAGAATATGAACTGAGGTTAGGCCTCTTCATCTTCTTCATCATAGACACCTGTGAGGGGAAAAGCCCTACACTACTCTGTTAACTAATCCGATATCTGAGAAAAGCTCAACTGCTCTTATTCAGAGATGTCTGTGATAAGGGCTAAGACCACATTCAAAAACTAACACTTAATCTATGATTAATCTGATCCGAACAGAAAACACAAAAATTCTTCCATAACCTGTCAAACTCAATTATCTTATTCACATCCATTTCCTATATATATATATTATTCTCTGTACCAGAATGTGCTACCACAAACATTTCCTATCAGTAAAATTCACCGCTAGGCTACTCTGATACTTCTTAACAAAGGTGCAGCTAAAATATATCCTCTAAAACATTTCTAATTATCGTTCAAATCTAAGAATCAAATTTGATAAAACTAAATTATATCTATAGAAAAGTAGTGAAAACCCTGTACACCTTTCTCAAAAATCTATCAACACAAAAATCTATCAACACACAACTATTGTACTGCACATTCACCAGGCACAAGCATATATATAATCACATTAATCTGTCTGAAACATTCACGTTCTGTCTGACTCATTCATCTCAACAACCTTCAATCCTTTCTGGACCTCCTGGATCAAACTCACAGTCATACTTCACAGGTGTAAGAATAACCATATGTAATTTCAACATACGGTGTAAACAACAATTGAGAGGTTTCAACAAATAGTGAGAAAACCTTGGCATATATTAGTGATTAGTTGGTTAGTTTGTTAGTTAATCTGATTAGTTCTGCTCTGCTGCATGTTCCACCTGTTAACCTATAGGATAAAAAAATGGTGCAGGGAAATAGATCTTCCCTTCATTGTTTACACTGCAACATTAAGCATTCATTCAACATTAATTAATCTGCTGAAAAGGGGAGGAATGTAAACCCAGTTATGGTAAGGTTTCTCTGTTTGTCCATCACAGCTGTGGAATCATGTGATTGTAAAGTGCATTTCCCCTTTTCAAATATAAATTATTCACAATCTTATTTTGCGTGTTCCTTCACGATCATCAGAAGTCCAGATTTGACCTGTAAATGAAAAAATAAGAAAAAGTCAGCACTAAATCTATATAAATTACCCCAAACGTTCAGATCAAGAAGTGGGTTTAACAGAATCTGGTTGAGCAACCACTATCCAACAACCTGTTTTTAGGCACTTATTAAAATGATCTTTAATAACTTTATCAAATGTATAACTGTTTCCAGCTCTCATCACTGTATGAAGAGTTAAAACGTTGATCTAATTAGTTATTTGAAATGGTGTGTTTAACTATATGTTCCTTATTTGTCATCCCCTTTTGAAACAGGAGGCAATCAAAAAACATCCTGTTACAAAGAAAATAATGGAATGCTCATAACACGAACGTCATCTGAACCGCAGGTGGAAATACTACAAGAAAGAAAAAAGAAAAACTCAAAACATTTGAACCCAACTATTTAGCATCAGACTTACTACTTCTACCATAAGACACATCACCCCATCTGACACATTTTTCACCACCACTACATCCTATGCCAACTCCTTCCTCAACACAACCTCTACTCCATCTCTCCCGCTATCCACACCATGGTAAGAGAGCTTGAATCCTGCTCCAAAACTGTGAGCCTTGCTGCCCTTCCACTCGGTCTCTAGGACAAAGAAAACATTTACCTTCCTTCTCTGCATCATGTCAGCCAACTCTCCACCTATGCCTGTCACAACCACAAGCAGTCATAGTACTGTATACATGACGGTAAAACTAGCATCCACAAACAATTGAAGCTGTCAGTCCAGTCCCAGAAAGATGTGTCCTCAACACCAAGGCCTGTTGAAAAAGGTGAGGAAAAAGAAAAGAAAAAGATAAACACACATCCAAAAAGGAACGCAACAGGTGCCCATACCGAACAACTGTACTGTGAGTACATGAAGGATGAAACAAAAACGTGTGTGGCCATGCAGGTCACATGTCAGCGAGATCTGTTCTATGTGTCATAATGGAAAGCGTGTACATATGTGTGTGAGATTTTACCATAGCAAAGATAGTACCGATCATTAAACTGAAGTTATCGAATCACCACCTGAAGATCACATGGTCAGCTGACACATCAGCCAGGCTGCTATGTTTGGTAGTGACGTTTCCCAGCTTGACTATCACTTGTCATGAGTTCTCCAGCCCCGATCCTGGAGATGTCAAGAGTTCAGCAGTGGGTGCAGACCATAGTTCATAGACTTGAGTTGAAACTGGTGCAAAAATGTAAAACTCCATGTAACAGTTCAGGTATGAGTCATGACAGCTTGCAGCTCAGTTGAGCATGATCGTGTGTCAGTCCACAAGGCATCATGGCAGCTCAGTTCATTCAGTGCAAGCGCCGTCAGCTAGCAGCTCAGCTGAACACAACGCATTTTGGCAGTTCAGTTTATTCCAGTGCAGGCACCATCAGGAGTTTTCAGCAGAGTCACGGTGGTTAGCAAACCTGGTTTCAATGACAACATAACATGTGATCTGTCCTAAAATGTCGATCTAAAGCCAGAGTTGAGATACAATCCTCTCAATGCTATGGTATAGTGTACCTAGGTCTGTACAATGCACGTGTGTACTGTGCAATGCTAATGTTGTAGGGTGAAGAAGAAAATTGTAAACTGAGAGCTGCATATCTGTGTATATGTGAAACCCACTACCAAGTAGAATCAGTTAAACTGCTAACCAAATGTCGTCATGGAACACCTGCAGCATTCACTGATTAAATGCCAAGCTGAAATCCTCAGAAAACACCTAAATAAAGTCAGTCCCCAGCACATCTGTCAGCTACGAGAAGGACTCCGTCAGGCAGGTCGTGTCAGTCCTCCAAAGCATCAAAGCATATGAAGAAGAAAAGAAATAGACCTAAAAAAACAAATAAATAAAATAAAAATAAACCACCAAAGTACTCCAAACCACTATTACACAGGCCTTGTTCATATGTCATTAATCATGACCTGCACCCCACCAGGCTGAATTGATGAGAACTGGAAACTTAATTGCAATGAGGAAATGAAATACGGCGGTGACGCCGTATCAAATTAACCCTGCATGTAATCCTTTAGGCAATGCAAAAAGCTACCTGCAGCAGGTAAGATAGTATTTGCCAACACGTTCATATGAACCTCACCTATAAAAATCTGAAATGTGCCTTTAACACTGAGAGTGAAAAGCACATATCAGCAAAAAATACAGTACTGCATTGTGAGGACAATGATTATATTGTCCAACAGGCTGTCACAGAAGGAAATCAACAAAAACAAAATATAGGCACAAAACCCCTTGCGTAACTTCATAAATAAAGTGCAGGACGTCTCCTGAGAGTCTAAGTAATCTGTAGTGCCCAGAACAGATGTGGGATGGTCCCCCGTCTAGTAATCTGTCCAAGAGGAAATAAGCAGATAACCACCCCCACATGCAAGTCAAACAAACACTAACTGTCATGTAGCAGAAGTATTGTGTATCTGGAGAGGTCAGCGTGTTTAAAACAAAAGTCACAGCAACAAAAAATAAAAATCTGAAAACTAACTAAGTCCTTTACTCTGGAGTCTCCTCAACAGCAGCACTGAACTAACTACACTAATAAACAGTAACTCTTACAGTCCCATCCTGAGCTGATTAAGTTGTAAAACTCCCTGTTATCAGCCGAAACCCCGAGCCGGACCCTGTAGCAGGTCCAGAACCAGAACCAGGAGACAACTCAGTGAGATTTATGGATGAAAGAGGCATCTGTGCCTGTCAAGGCAGGTTCATAGGCGCGTAGGGGAAGGGTGGGGAAGGGAGGAGGTGAGGAGATGTCTCCTTCCTGGTACCTCTTTCCCTTCGTGTCAGGCACCAACAGGAAAGTGTTATCTTGTTAGAAGCCATAAATCTGAGTTTGAGCCAGCAGCTTACGTCTGCGAAACTGCTTCGGGCACATCCCCAGACCAGGTTCCTGTCTCCCTGGCAATTACACTTACAAATGCAATAAATGAGAATAAAAAAAAAATCTGTCCCTGTTGCCTTTGTTTACGTGTATACAACACCTTCCGGTGTATAGGTCGCATGCCTCAAAGAAAGAAAAAATGGGTGCGACCTATACAGTGGAAAATACGGTAATCGACTTTAACTGGGAAGGGGAGGGAAAATGTGACTCTAACAGTGATCACAGGTCCCGGTTGTGAACTTAATCACATGCACGGCAACTTGTGAACCCGGAGTGGCCGGACCACTCTGTACGACAAAGCCATGTGCCGGATGAAAGCCTTTGTGAACTCTACGGCGAACAGAGTCCCGGAGTACACGATCAGGCCTCGGCCCCACAGCCTCCCGGAGCCCAAAAGAAAAAGAAAGTGTCTCCTAGCCAAACAGGCCGGAGTTCATAGAGGGGGATGTGGGGGAAGGGCAAACTTAAGGCACTCATAAATTTTCCCTGCGCGTGTATGGACATGGGACGATGTGCCTTCACGTTATATGTACGGGAACCGCAAAAAAAATGCACATCCAAATGAAATACCAACAGTAGTTCACGTTTTTTACTTTTAGCTGCTAACACAATAAACCATTGGCCCACCCGGAGACAAACAGCCCTCAGTCAACAAATAATTTAGTGTATCCGATAGCAGACATTTTGTGATAAGAGGAGTTCTGCTCACCTACTCTGTGAAGGCACCGGTTGTTGACTGCGCGCGTGCTCGTCCCGCTCGGTGGGGGGAAACCCTCCAAATTGTCTCCCTTCCTCCACTACCTCCCACGTCGATGGTCACCAAATTGTTACGAATTCAAACGGTTGAAGGAAACTCTGAAACGAATGTGCAAGTTAATTCGCAGGTTTATTGTACATACAGGTAGTCCCCAACTTACGAGCGCTCTGACTTACGAGGTCCCGGACTTACGAGCATGCATCTCATTAAAAAAAAAAATTTTTTTTTTTTTTACTTTTTTTTTTAAATAAATGAATACATGTACAGTACTGGACAGTCACCAAGCACTTAGCCTATCCTAACACAGTTTTTAAAGATGAAGGAATAAGTTGAATTGTCTGCCTTTCACATAAAGGGAGCAAGCTCCCTATGGAGCCTGCAGGGAGGAGGGAGACAATTCAACTGACTCCTTCATCTTTAAAAACTGTGTTAGGATAGGCTAAGTGCTTGGTGACTGTCCAGTACTGTACATGTATTCATTTATGAAAAAAATAATAATAATTTTTTTTTTTTTTACTGTGATCCTACTTACGAATTTTTGACTTACGAGCGCCCCTAGGGACGGAACTCGCTCGTAAGTCGGGGACTACCTGTATAAGGATTAACCTTGCAGTTGCAAACAGACCTCACTCCAACACCAGTCCACACACACACATCTTCAAAGGCAGGGCCACGGTTATAAACCTCCGGATGTCGTCACCGCCTCCTGGAACCTGGAACCGCCTGGGACTGCTTCGGGATCGCCCTGGGACCACCTACACTACCACGTGACCCTCCTTTCTGCCAATAAACTATCAGCTTCAATGTAAACATCAAATGTTGGGTCTGTTGAATTTTGCAGGCGTGTAACTCTTCCCTATTGAAAACAAAGCCCGAGAGAAAGACGTTCTGCCTTGTGTCACATTTCACATTATAAGGCAGAATTAAGTGAATACAAATAATGGAACATAATGGGTGTAATGTAATACTGATAGAAATATATTTCAATTCATAATCCCGATGCACACTCTATACCCCCTAGGTCCAAGACATGTACCTGCTCCCTACATGTTTGTTTTTTTACTACTTTTAACGCTTTTCTTGAATGGGATCAACTCACTCCTGGTGTATGACCGTCAGCAGCTCATAAATCTGCAATTTCCCACCGCATATCTCACCTCGTTTGGCAGCTTTAACCAAGGTTCTGGAAGTCCACCTCCACCGCTGTTAGCGGGCGTACCTGGCTACCTGCAGCGCACGGCCCCCCTGCCCGCACGAAAACATCGGCGCCGTGGGAAACGCGGTGGCCGCCTTGTGAAGCTCAAAGTGAGCTTTGCACGCTCCTCTGCTGCTGCTGCTGGTGCGGACCATCGGACAGTAAATCTTCCTCCTGGATGTCTCGCGGACTCCTGCCTGCTCCAGCTGTCCGGCTTTGCGGCGCATAGCGCGCGTGCACAAAGCTGCGGTGGCTCTGACCGGCTCCAGAGGAAAGAAACCAACTCGGACTCATCCGCTGCTCCATTCCTGGTAAACTCGCTGGTTCTCCATGCCGATCCTGTGGTGGCCCGGATAGAGGCACTTCAACCACGTCCGCACGGTGGACGCACGCGCGCACGGAGCTGCGTTTTCCCCGGCGAGCGAAGACACGAGGAGAACAACCTGAAGCAGCTGACCTGCGCTCCGTGGCCTGTATGGAGACCAATTCATGCCAAAACTCCAGCTGCATGCTCAACTCCAGTATGGCAGCTAAATCGTGTAAAAACTCCAGCTGCTGGTCCAACAAGATTCGCTTTATTAAATGTGAGGTCTCTGACAAACAAATCTTTCATTATGAATGACTTTTTCTGCTCAAATAAACTGGACTTCATGTTCCTCACAGAAACTTGGCTTCCTCCTGGTGAGTTATCTGTTTTCTCTGAACTTTTGCCGGTGGATTGTACATTTTTTAACTCGCCCAGACTGTCTGGAAGGGGTGGAGGAGTTTTGGCTGTTTTTAAGAAACTTTGGAACTGTAGACTGTTACAGGCAGCAGCTTTTCAGACTTTCGAATTGCTGCATTTTGAACTGGGCCGCTCCAACCCCCTCCTGTGTGCTGTGATCTACAGATCACCTAAAACCACCAGAGGCTTCATCAGTGAACTCTCGGACTTCCTGACTGGAATATTCTTGAAATACGATAGGGTATTACTTTTAGGAGATTTCAATTTGCATGTCTGTTGCCCTGATAAGCCATTAGTTAATGACTTTTTAAACCTGATACACTCTTTCAACCTGGTACAAAATGTTGTTGGTCCAACCCACCAGCAGGGTCACACGCTCGATCTAGTTATGTCTCATGGTCTGTCAGTGGTTAATCTGATGATTGGGGATGCTACTGTTTCTGATCACAAACCCATCTCATTTGAAATATTTCTCACTCGTGTGTCTAAATCTCTTGCTCCAGCCAAAAGCTGCCGTATTTTTAACCCTTCAACCGCTGCACTTTTTTCTACTGCTTTCACCTCCACTACTGTTACAGTCCCTGAAGCATCTGCCTGTGTCAGCACACAGGAGCTGCTCAGTAGCCACAATGAGACCTGCACTGAGATCCTAGACATTGTGGCCCCACTAAAAGTCAGGCAACCAAAGCTGGCAAAATACCCATGGATTAATGAGACAACCAGGGCAGCGAGATGTCTCTGTAGGCATGCAGAACGCAAATGGAAAAAAGATAAGCTCCAGGTTTCTTTCATTATGCTAAAAACATGTTTAAATAACTACCAGGCCACCGTCAAATCAGAAAAAAACAAATACTTCTCCCACATCATTACCTCCAACAGACATAACCCCCGCATTCTTTTCAACACAGTAAATTCCATTCTTAATGTTCCTCTATCAGCCAACATGGAGGCCCCTGTTGACTCCTGTAACAGATTCAGCAAATTCTTTGTTGAAAAGGTGGAGCTGATTAGGTCCTCCATCCCCCACTCTGCAATAGACACCTCTCCCATTGTTCCTTGCACAGCAAACCTCAGGCAATTCAAACCCATCTCACTCCCATTGTTAAACAAAGCTGTTGGTCACATGAAACCTTCAGGCTCCCCCGCTGATCCCATCCCCCCATCATTGTTCAAACAGGTTCTGCCATCGCTGGGGCCCTCTGTTCTTAATATTCTGAATAGTAGCATTGCTACAAGCGTGGTCCCGGATGCCTTCAAACATGCAGTTGTCACTCCGTTATTGAAGAAACCTGGCCTTGACCCTTCCGCCTGCGCAAATTACAGACCAATATCAAGACTCCCCTTTCTGTCCAAAATCCTCGAAAAACTTATTTCTATTCAGTTAAATCAGTTCTTAACTGAAAACAAAGTCTTTGAGGTTTTTCAGTCCGGTTTCAAACAGCTTCACAGCACGGAAACAGCTTTGGTCAGGGTTTTCAATGATATTCTTGTATCAAATGACTCTGGTCAGTTTGTGGTACTTGTACTCCTTGACCTTACCGCTGCTTTTGATACCGTCGACCACAGTATCCTCTTATCTCGGCTCGAACACTGGGTCGGGATCACAGGTGCTGCATTAGACTGGTTCCGCTCATACCTCGCTGACAGAAGTTTCTGTGTTAAGGTCGGGAACAGTGTATCCCCTTCAATGTCTCTTTCCTGCGGGGTCCCACAAGGCTCTATTCTCGGTCCACTTCTTTTCACGCTCTACATGCTCCCACTGGGGACCATCCTAAGAAAACATGGAATTTCGTTCCACTGTTACGCAGATGATTGCCAGATATATCTGCCACTGAAACCAGCAAATACAGGCTCCCTCCACTCTCTCCTAAAGTGTCTGGACGACATTAAGACTTGGATGGCTTCAAACTTCCTAAGTTTTAATGACCAGAAGACTGAAGTCATCATCTTCAGCCCTAGCTCAGCTGCCGCCTCTGATCACATAAACTTGGACTCCCTCCAGCCCTATCTCAAACACTCTGTAAAAAATCTTGGGATGGTTTTCGACTCAGACCTTAAGTTCGATAAACAAATCAGCTCCGTTCTCCAGAAGAGCTTCTTCCAACTGCGGCAGGTAGCTAAGCTAAAGCCGGTGCTGTCCAGACCTGATCTTGAGACCCTAATCCATGCGTTCATCACAACCCGCCTGGATTATTGTAATGCACTGTATGCTGGGATCAGCCAGGCCTCCTTTACACGCCTTCAGCTCGTGCAAAATGCAGCAGCTCGGCTTTTAACCGGTACACGTAGGTATGAGCACATCACACCTGTTCTCTCCTCCCTGCACTGGCTTCCCGTGCGAACTCGAGTCGACTTTAAAATCCTGTTGTTGACCTACAAATGCCTAAATGGCCTCGCTCCCCTCTACCTCTCCGAGCTGCTGGAACCATATGTTCCATCGCGGGCCCTGAGATCATCTGATCAGATGCTCTTGGCGGTCCCAAAAACACGTCTGAAGCTCCGTGGTGATCGAGCGTTTTCAGTCACCGCCCCCAAACTCTGGAACAACCTCCCCCCCAACATTAGACAGGCCTCCTCCCTTCTCATGTTCAAATCCCTGTTAAAAACCCATCTGTTCTCTCTGGTGTTTCATACTGTGTGAGCTGTCGTAGTGTATATATATATTTTTTTACTGTGTTTTTTCATTTTAATTTGTTCTTATACATTTTTATGTACTTTTACTACTGTTAATATCATAATTGTTACTATTGGTGTGTGTTACTGTTTCTGTACATTTTTAAACTTTTATGCTGTGTGTGTGAAGCACCTTGATAACAGTTTATCTGTTTTAAGCTGTGCTATAGAAATAAAATTGACTTGACTTGACTTGACTACATAGGGCAGCCCACAATCCAAACCCAGGAGGTAGGCCCATTCATTCTGGGGTGGAGAGCAGCAGACATCCAAGATCCGGCCCACCCCGCGCCCCGCCGACAGGACAGGACAGGACACCCGAGTCCAAGCAGCCCCAGGGGGAGCGCACTGCCAGCCCCACCCACGGCGAACCCGAAGGCCCCGAACCCCCCCACACTCCAGCACAACCCCTGACAGACCACCCCCAGAATGTCCGCCAGGCAACCAGGGGGGTAAGAGAAAAATAAATAAATAATATATATATATAAATAAATACATAAATAAATAAAATTGAAATTAACAAATCAAGACCCCGACACACACACCCCCGTCCCCAAATGTACTGTTGGTGAGTGTTGTTGTAAAGTGTACTTAAAAGGGAAAGAGAAGGAGCAAAGGCTAGCATTGTACCAGTTTCCCCTCCACTCCAACTCTAACCCAGGCCCTAATTGTCTAGATGCATAATGTTGAGTGAGCATAGGCATGGGGGCGAGATTGATGTCATCCCGCCACCCATAGCCATAGTGCTCACTCCATTCCCTATATGTGACTTTTATGAAGATGTTTATGAATGAATGTCTAAAGTGTATATAAAATTGAGTCCCAGGTGCTCTGAACAACAGAGATGTAAAACCATTGCAGCACACCCGAGACCCAAATTCCCTACATGTATTAATTTAAGATGAAGAGGGCGGAGGTGCGTGTTGAGGGATGGGGAGAAAAATATCTGCAGGAACAGTGCTCCCACAGCGAGTCAGCTCCCCCGCTGACCCTGCGTACCCCCCCAGCTCGCCAAGGTCCACCCAAGGAGCGAGGTAAAAGAAACACCTCTCCGACCGCCAGGCCATTGAGCCAAGACCAGAGAGGGACACGGCTCGAGGGCCGCCAACAGCAGAACCAACAGCCCACACCCACCAGGGCCGCCACGACCCCTGCGAACCGCAATCAGCCCGCCGTCCAAGAAGACACAAAATCCCACATGGACGACAAGGCCAAGAGCGCCTGCCCAACCGCCGACAGAGCCAGGAAGCACAGAGAACAGGCCCCAACCAGGGCCCGCACACTGGCCAAGCATAGTCCAAGACCATCATCCAGGACATCCACTTAATCCCCACCCCAGAAGAAATACTACACCCACCCTTCATATTAACAACTTTCAGAACACATAACACATTAGACACCCAGGCTGGGTTTGCCCGCCCCCTCCCATTGGCCACCAGTCACGCCCCCAGACACCCACCCCCCAGCATATGAACCCCCAACCCACCAGCGAGCCGAGAGCCCCCGGCCAGAGCCGGGCACCAGAGCGCCAGCCAGCCCATAGCCCGGCGACCCGCCCGCCAGAGCCCAAGACCCCCGACCCCCACCAGGCCCAAGCCCGGGGACGACACGCCCCCAGAGTCCCAAGCCCCCGGCACCCGCCCCGAAACCACCCCAGCACAGCCGGGTCACCGACCGGCGACCCATGACCGCCGCCACCGACCACCCGAGGGCCCGCATGCCGTCCCTAGCAGATATCCCCCAGAACCCCCCCGGTCCTCCCCAGGTCGAAGACAAGGTCCTCCCCGCCCAAGCAGCCCCAACCCCCCGGCGCCCCAAACCCCAACCTCCCCCCCTCCAGTCCCAATGCCCCACAAGGCCACATCCCAGACCCCCCACCCTCACTACGTAACGGAGCCGATCAAAGAATGCCAAATAGATTGATCCAATGTGTCGGCAGATGCTGTTTCAAGACTAATATGATCTAACAGAAGATTTTTATACTGATTAATGCTAAGATTATTTTTATTTTTCCAATTTACGAGTATGGTTTTCTTTGCGATGCATAAGGCAGTGAAAAGCATATAGGATGTATTTTTTTCTAGTATAACATCTTCAAAGATACCCAATAAGCAAACAGATGGAGAGAGTGGGATATTAAATTTCAAACATTTAGACAAGTCTTCACATACCTGTACCCAGAACCTCTGAACGGGTGGACAGAACCAGAGCGCGTGAATATAATCATCAGGTGTATTACTTATGCACTGTGAGCACTTGTTAGATGGTGTAAAGCCCATCTTAAACATTCGCTGACCTGTATAATGTACTCTATAGAGAACCTTATATTGTATTAATTGTAAATTGGAGATTCTAGTCAATTTAAAAGTATTTGAACATACTTGAGACCAAATTTTTTGTTCAAAGTTGATTGATAAATCTGACTCCCATTTTTCAACAGGTAGTGCTATCGAGTCATCGATTCTAGACAATTTTTTGTATATTTTAGATAATAATTTGGGTGGTTGAAAATTAATAAACTCTAACACACATGTTGGTGTTTCCAACAATGTTTTATTAAGCTTAAATTTCTTTTTTACAATTGACTTAATTTGTTGGTATTGTAGGAAATATTTATTATCAATGTCATATTGTATTATTAATTTATTAAATGGAATAAAGTCTATACCCTCAAATATGTGTTCCAGACATTCAATACCTTTCATTCTCCAACCTGGGAAATTTAACATATTATTTTCTTGTTGAATGTCAGGATTGTTCCAGAGAGGTGTATGTCTACATGGGAGTAGTGAAGACTTTGTCATTTTCAGATACTCCCACCATGCTGTCAGAGATGAGCTAATATTGATGCTCTTAAAGCAGACATGTCTTTTTAAATCTGTACTGATAAATGGTAGATCTGAAATCCTAATATTATTACATAAAGTTTGTTCTATATCTATCCAAGTTTCATCTAGTGCATTCGGTTTTAACCACTTTGATATATATTGTAACCTGTTGGCTAAATAGTAGTAATAAAAGTTTGGAAGTTCTAATCCTCCGGTATCTTTAGATTTCTGTAATGTTTTTAAACTAATACGTGGAGTTTTATTTTTCCAAAGGAATTTAGATATAGAAGAGTCCAGGGACTTAAACCATTCAGTTGAAGGTTTATTTGGAATCATTGAGAATAAATAATTTATTCTCGGCAGCACCATCATTTTTACTGAGGCAACTCTTCCCATAAGTGATATGGGTAGAGATCTCCATCTAGTAAGATCGTCTTCAATTTTCTTTAATAGTGGGATATGATTTAATTTTATTAAATCCTCCAATTTAGGAGAGATATTAACACCTAAATATTTAATATTACCTGATTGTAGTCTTTCATTAAGAGAATTATTAAACACACAATTTATCGGAAGCACTGTAGATTTTGTCCAGTTTATAGAATAATCAGAAACTTTTGAAAATGAGTTGATTAACTTGATAACATTAGATATTGAGTTTCCTGAGTTCTCAAGAAAAAGCAAAACATCATCAGCATAAAGACTAATTTTATGTTCTATGTTTCTACCCTTTATTCCTTTAATATCAGCACTTTGCCTTATTGCTGCTGCTAAAGGTTCAATAAAAATAGCAAATAATGCTGGTGAAAGTGGGCAACCTTGCCTGGTGCCCCTCTGTAAACAGAAGCTTGAAGATAATTGATTATTTGTCCTGACGCACGCTGTTGGTGAACTATATAATATTTTTAACCAGTTAATGAAGTAATTCCCAAAACCAAATTTATTTAAGGTAGCAAATAAGAAATTCCAATTTACTCTATCGAATGCTTTTTCAGCATCTAAAGAAAAAATAGCTGTTTCAATATTTTTAAAATACGAATACTCTATTACATTATATAATCTGCGAGTGTTTGTGTTCGAGTGTCTTATGTATAATAACAGGAGTTATCTTTTCAGTCTTTTAGATAAGACTTTACAAATTATTTTAACATCAACATTAATAAGAGAGATTGGACGATAACTGGTAGGTAATACTGGGTCTTTGCCTGATTTTAATAAGAGACTAATAACTAACTTATTAAAAACTCATTTCTTAAATATGCTGGTGAAGATGTTTTGCTAGAAAATTTTGAATAAAGTAGATGCCATTTCCTGCATTCTGGTGTATTTTAACAAGTTTTCTATCGACATCTTTCTATCCACAGATACTGGTGACTCTGTGCTGCTTGTCCTATTGGACCTCACATCCGCTTTTGACACCATCGACCATGAGATCCTCATTGCTAGGTTGGAGCAGTGGGTGGGCATCTCAGGATCAGCCCTAAACTGGTTCAGATCCTACCTCTCTGACAGGTCTTTTTGTGTGTCCATCAATGATTTTACTTCTGCAGTGGCGGCTCTTAAATGGGGGGTTCCGCAGGGGTCCATCCTGGGTCCTCTCTTGTTCTCCTTATACCTGCTGCCACTCGGTGCTATTTTCCGGAAACACAATATACCTTTCCACTTCTACGCTGATGACTGTCAAATCTACTTCCCCCTAAGACAAAATGGTACAGGCTCTATTCAACCTCTGCTCGACTGCCTGGCTGACATCAGGGACTGGATGGCTTTAAATTTCTTAAGCTTCAATGATAAGAAGTCTGAAGCCATATTGTTCCTTCCCAATGACACAACCTCAAACCACTGCATTGACCTGTCTGCTCTACCCCTGTCCGAAAAACAAAAAGTCAAAAATCTGGGAGTGATAATGGATCCTTCCATGAAACTCAACAGTCATGTAAACATGATCGTCAAATCCTGTTTTTTCCAGCTGAGGCGTCTGTCTAAGCTGAAGCCCATATTATCCAAAAAGCACCTGGAGACAGTGATTCACGCATTCATTACATCTAGGCTTGATTACTGCAATTCACTTCTGTTTGGCGTCAGTCAAGCCACCATTGCACGATTACAACTGGTTCAGAACGCAGCTGCCCGATTTTTAACCAGCACACGCAAAAGAGAGCACATTACACCAGTCTTGGCCTCCCTTCACTGGCTACCGGTTCATCTTCGAATCCAATTCAAAATTCTCATGTATGTCTACAAATCGCTGAACAGTCTCGCCCCCGCCTATCTCTCGGATCTGATACACCCATATGTCCCTCCACGTGCTTTGAGGTCAGAGGATCAGGTACTCTTAATAGTTCCAGAAACTCGCCTTAAGCGCAGGGGTGACAGGGCGTTCTCTGTAGCAGGCCCAAGACTCTGGAACGAGTTACCGCTGCTCATCAAACAGGCCCCCTCCCTCTCGGTTTTCAAATCCCGGTTAAAAACTCACTACTACTCCATCGCTTTCAATGCCAGCTGATTTGTATTGGATCGTTTGATTTATGATCTGCAATGTTTTTATGTTTTTCGTGTTGTACTTCATTGTCTGTGTTGCCTGTTGCGTGTTTGTTTGTCCAGCACTTTGGTGTGGACTTGTTCCTGTTTAAAGTGCTTTATAAATAAAATGGTATGGTATGGTATGGTATGGTATGGTAAGTTGTTAAACATCTATCTAACCATCAGCCAACTGGTTCATCCACTGTGAGAGGGTGCTATTTAAGAGACTGAGCTGAGCACAGCTTCTCAGACTGAGGAAGTCTTTCGGACGAAAGACGAAACATTTCTACTATTTTTTTATTGCTTTTTTTTTTTTTTTTGAAAGTCCAGAGGACCAGACTTAGCTTTTTTAGATTTTTCTACCTGGATTATTGAGCATGCATCAGGGTTAAACATCTATGTTTACTTACATGTAAACACTTGATTCAATAACTATTTTAGAGACATCTAACAAAATAAAGTCAGGTCCTGTGGACAGATTAAAAAATTGTTGAAATTATTATTGATCATGCATCATTTTAGAGACACCTCATTCAACTAGTTCATATAGATATCATCCTGTTTTTAAACTCACTCCTGTGGCTAAGATAATGAAATTACGGTAATGTGACAATTTATCACAGTGACTTTAGGGGTGCAATTGACTGTTATTTTGTTACTTTTTATTTAGTTTTATTTGTAACACAACATGCAATTTTATTAAACAATGGTGACACTCAACTGGATGTATAAAAACATTAACTTTACCCAATGTTGTCACCAACAGGTGACATTTTAAGAACCACCAACAGTGAATTTAGGAGGGGCTTTTTACATTTTTTGATTTAGTGATAGACTCAGAACAGCATCACTGATTTTAACTATTTTACTTTCCAGAATTTGTGTTACCTGGGCTCTTTCTCATCTACAGCACAAGGAAAATTTTACTCTTTAACGACTTTTGACTTTAGGAAAAAATACATTAACATATCCCAATATAATTAGGACATACACAAAAAAGATGGCAAGTCAAAAAATAAAAAGAGGCGTTCAACACAGAGCAGAGACAATGACATTATGTTTTCTCACTTTGAAACAGAACAAAGTATAGTTCTTTAACAAACTTTTTTACTGCTGCTGTTTTTTTACAACTACCAATTTTACGACTCCGTCATGTTTACGTTTATCTCTGTGGTTCTCCCGTGTCGTGTCGTCACTTTTAAAACCTGCATGTCGCGGTTTTTATTTTATTTTTATGAAGCGTGGAGCTCCCACACTTTAAAGGACTTGGTCGAACAATTTTCTCTGCGTCGGTCATTTGTAAAATTGTCTTAATTTCCTCTGAAAACACAAGCCTCTAATCTGTTTCCGTCTCCCCACTAACCCTGTTCAACTCGCAACGCTGCTGCGGCGGCGTTTTCTTTTTTTTTAAACTTCATTCAGTTCAAAGATTTCGCTGTAGTCCCCACCCACCATCGACTGTGTTGAGACTGTGATTGGCTAAATCTCGCGCTCCAACAAAGATGTTTTATTGTCGACAAGATGCCTTACTGTGTCTTGAAATCCAGTCAGTGGGAAATGATGTATTCTAACTGCCATGGGTCTGACACCCCCCCCCCCCGAAAAAAAAACCATTGGATCTACACGAATCACATAAATGATATATTTTGCTTTGAAAACGGCGATTTTTGCCGAAAGGTGACTAGTTTGCAGGTATGAAAAAAGAAATTAAAAAAAAGAAAAGAAAATGTCTTTACCTTTATAGAGCAGGTGATGCAAAAGGTGCTGGTGATTCTGGTACTATGGATTGTAAGGGTCCGACCAGTAAAGCCTCGGATATAGTTGACGCGTCGCATAGGGCGCGCGGCCAAAGTGACGCAATCGCGAAGTCCCCGCCCCCGCACTTTGGCCAGCGCGTTGTTTCGCGCGTGGTCGTGCACCTCCCAAATTTTGAAGCTCCGCAAGCCTAGCGCGTGCGCCGAATTGATTGACAGGCCGGGTGTGGACCTCACCGACAGCCTTCACGCAAGAGCCTGCAGCTGTCTGCGCCGCTGTGGTCGTGGAAACGGCGTCGCGACGCATGGAGGAATGTTTTTTATGTGATTCAAATCTATTAAATTCCCCGAGCAAGCGGAAAGCTATTTGTTTTTGTTGTGTGATTTCAAACAGTTCTTCTTCTACGGTAGATTTCTTCTTCTACACCCTTTCTTACAACATATGCACAAGTTTTAGAGGGTACTGCCACCTGCTGGTCAGTAAAAGAACAGCACTTTGCCATGCGCTGCCGTGCCACACTATAAACGCATGCACAGTGCGCGCGCAGCACGCGCCCTCCAGCTTGCGGACCAAAGCGCGACTATATCCGAGGCTTAAGGCACAAGGACAAAGGTTATATGAAAAATATTTCCAATTTATTTTCAAAAAGTTTTTAACAAAAAGCTTTCAACAGCTAATCTCAAAATATAGAAAAATTGGCCCAACACAAATCATCAACTAAGGCACACCTAACACAGGATAACAAACCAGAAACAGACTTCACAATGAACAGACAGGGGAATTTATACACAAAGGCTAGCCTACATGAACGAGGAGGGGTAAGAGGTGACTGAAAGACAAACAGCACATAAACATAAATAACTAATTCAAATTAAAACATAGTTGGAACACACCCTACGGTCCCCCTTTTTGAATAGGGGAACCACCACCCCAGTCTGCCAATCCAAGGGAACTGCCCCCGATGTCCACGCGATATTGCAGAGTCGCGTAAGCCAACACAACCCCACAACATCCAGAGCCCTAAGGAACTCAGGACGAATCTCATCCACCCCCGGAGCCTTGCCACCGCGGAGCTTTTTAACCAGCTCGGCGACCTCAGCACCAGAGATTGGAGAGGGGGGGGGAAGCGGTACGCGACCAACACCATTTATGGTGGGGATGGCGTGCTGTTGACCTCAACTCGGGATGTTGTGAGTCGGTGGGCGGAATACTTCGAAGACCTCCTCAATCCTACTGGCACGTCTTCCACTGAGGAAGCGGAGCCTGGGGACTTTGGGTCGGGCTCTCCAATCTCTGGTGCTGAGGTCGCCGAGGTGGTTAAAAAGCTCCGCGGTGGCAAGGCTCCGGGGGTGGATGAGATTCGTCCTGAGTTCCTTAGGGCTCTGGATGTTGTGGGGTTGTGTTGGCTTACGCGACTCTGCAATATCGCGTGGACATCGGGGGCAGTTCCCTTGGATTGGCAGACTGGGGTGGTGGTTCCCCTATTCAAAAAGGGGGACCGTAGGGTGTGTTCCAACTATAGAGGGATCACACTCTTAAGCCTCCCTGGTAAGGTCTATTCAGGGGTTCTGGAGAGGAGGGTCCGTCGGATAGTCGAACCTCGGATTCAGGAGGAGCAGTGTGGTTTTCGTCCTGGTCGTGGAACACTAGACCAGCTCTACACCCTCAACAGGGTCCTGGAGGGTGCGTGGGAGTTTGCCCAACCAGTTTACATGTGCTTTGTAGACTTGGAAAAGGCATTCGACCGCGTCCCTCGGGGGGTTCTGTGGCGGGTACTCCGGGAGTATGGGGTACCAGGCCCATTGATATGGGCTGTTAGGTCCCTGTACGACCGGTGTCAGAGCTTGGTCCGCATTGCCGGCAGTAAGTCAGGCTCGTTTCCGGTGAGAGTTGGACTCCGCCAAGGTTGCCCTTTGTCACCGATTCTGTTTATAACTTTTATGGACAGAATTTCTAGGCGCAGCCAAGGTGTTGAGAGGATCCGTTTTGGTGGCCTTAGAATCGCTTCTCTGTTTTTTGCAGATGATGTGGTCCTATTGGCTTCATCAGCTCGTGATCTACAGCTTTCGCTGGAGCGGTTTGCAGCTGAATGTGATGCGGCCGGGATGAGGATCAGTTCCTCCAAATCCGAGGCCATGGTCTTGAGCCGGAAAAGGGTAGCGTGCCCTCTCCGGGTCGGGGAGGAGGTCCTTACCCAAGTGGAGGAGTTTAAGTATCTCGGGATCTTGTTCACGAATGAGGGAAAACTGGAGCGTGAGATCGATAGGCGGATAGGTGCAGCGTCCGCAGTGAAGCGGGCGCTGTACCGGTCTGTCGTGGTGAAGAGAGAGCTGAGTCAAAAGGCAAAGCTCTCAATTTACCGATCGATCTACGTTCCCACCCTCATCTATGGTCATGAGCTTTGGGTTATGACCGAAAGAACAAGATCTCGGATACAAGCGGCTGAAATGAGTTTTCTCCGCAGGGTGGCTGGACTCTCCCTTAGAGATAGGGTGAGAAGCTCAGTCATCCGGGAGGGACTCGGAGTAGAGCCGCTGCTTCTCCACATCGAGAGGAGCCAGTTGAGGTGGCTCGGGCATCTGGTTAGGATGCCTCCTGGACGCCTCCCTGGTGAGGTGTTCCGGGCATGTCCCACCGGGAGGAGACCCAGAGGAAGACCCAGGATACGCTGGAGGGACTATGTTTCTCGGCTGGCCTGGGAACGCCTTGGGATTCCCCCAGAGGAGCTGCTCCAAGTGGCTGGGGAGAGGGAAGTCTGGGCCTCCCTACTTAGGCTGCTACCCCCGCGACCCAACCCCGGATAAGCGGAAGAAAATGGATGGATGGATGGAAATTAAAACATTTGAACTAGAACACAACTATCAAAACACAAACAACCCAACACCAAAATATTTTAGCAGTTAAGCTATTAGTAGAGAAAGGCAGATTCTTCAACATCAAGTCCCTTGCTTCCAGCAGCCTGATGGATTGTTCCAGCAGCCTGATGGGTTGTTCCACTTCCTGGTTTGCCTTTCAACCAATCATCTAACCCTAGCCAGTCCTTAAAACTCAGCAAAACAAAATAGTTAATGATCTAAATAAACATCAGGTGTTTTACTAACTGTGTGCACCCAAATTAGCAAACAACCTAATGCAAAAGAAAAAGAAAGAAAAGAAAATGCAAAATAAAGAAAATTCTAAATATATTATGTGAAAACATTTAAATAAATACTAACACTGGGGAAAAGATGGAGGAACCTCCACACACTCCCCCTCTTCTGGAAACTCCATGGGCCAGCGTGACAGGTAGTCTGCAATGGAGTTCAGCTTCCTAGGGATGTGATGGACATCAAACTGAAATGGCTGCATCGCCAGGTACCAGCGGGTTATTCTGCTGTTTGAGTCTTTCATTCTTTCAAGCCACTTCAGAGCCTTGTGATCCATTTCTAGGATGAAACGTGTCCCCAACAAATAATATTTCAGTGAATCTAAGGCCCACTTCACAGCTAGGCACTCCTTTTCTATGGTGGAATAACGAGTTTCCCTTGGGTAGAGCTTTCTGCTTATAAAAGCAATAGGATGACGTTCCCCTGGAAGCCCTTGAAGCAGCACTGCACCCAGCCCACGCCCAGATGCATCAGTTTGCAAAACAAACGGCTGGTCAAAGTCAGGGCAGTGTAATGTTGGAGGTCCACTCAAGGCACCTTGGATGTCCTGAAAAGCTCTCTCTGCTTCCTCCGACAACTGAAGCTGATTAGGTCTCTTGGGACTGGTCATATCTGTAAGCACAGCAGCTCTGGCAGAAAAGTTAGGAATGAACTTATGGTACCAACCCGACATCCCAAGGAAGGATTTTAGCTGCGTCCTGGTCTGCAGCAGTGGACATGACTGAATTGCTTGAACCTTCTGGATATGAGGTTTGATGACTCCATTGCCAATAATATGTCCGAGATATTGAACTTCCTCCTTGGCAAGGGTGCATTTAGCTGCATTAACAGTCAGACCTGCAGCATGAAGAGACTCAAAAACAGCTTTAAAGACCGTGTGAAGTGAATTTCAACATTTTCTTCAATAAACATTATAAATGTCATAATTGTAATCTTGTAAATGAGTAAAAAGTCTCAAAATTGTAGCTCAATTAATTTTGGAGTTATAGATCAAACTGTGTATTAACATATTTCTCTTTCAGGATTTTTTAGGCGTGGTTTAAATGTGGTGAGCCCATGGGAAGGGGGACCCACGTCTCCTCTTCAGGCTGTGCCCGGCCGAGCTCCATGGCTTTCACCCATGGAGCTCGGCCGGGCACAGCCCGAAGAGGAGACGTGGGTCCCCCTTCCCATGGGCTCACCACCTGTGGGAGGGGCCAAAGGGGTCGGGTGCATTGTGGAATGGGTGGTGGCCGAGGGCGGGGACCCTGGCGGTCTGATACCTCGGCTACAGAAGCTGGCCATTGGGACATGGAATGTCACCTCTCTGGTGGGGAAGGAGCCTGAGCTAGTGTGTGAGGTTGAGAGGTTCCGGCTAGAAATAGTCGGACTCACCTCAACGCATGGCTCTGGCTCTGGAACCAGTTTCCTTGAGAGGGGTTGGACACTCTTCCACTCTGGAGTTGCCCCTGGTGAGAGGCGCCGAGCAGGAGTGGGCATACTTGTTGCCCCCCATCTTGGTGCCTGTACGTTGGGGTTCACCCCGGTGAACGAGAGGGTAGCCTCCCTTCGCCTACGTGTGGGGGGACGGGCTCTGACTGTTGTTTGTGCCTATGCGCCAAACGGCAGCGCAGATTACCCACCCTTTTTGGAGTCCTTGGAGGGGGTATTGGAGGGTGCGCCTCCTGGGGACTCCCTTGTTCTGCTGGGGGACTTCAACGCTCACGTGGGCAATGACAGTGAGACCTGGAGGGGTGTGGTTGGGAGGAACGGCCCCCCTGATCTGAACCCGAGTGGTGTTCTGTTGTTGGACTTCTGTGCTCGTCATGGATTGTCCATAACGAACACCATGTTCAGGCATAAGGGTGTCCATATGTGCTCTTGGCACCAGGACACCCTAGGTCGTAGTTCAATGATCGACTTTGTTGTCGTCTCATCTGATCTGCGGCCGCATGTCCTGGACACTCGGGTGAAGAGAGGGGCGGAGCTGTCAACTGACCACTACCTGGTGGTGAGTTGGCTCCGATGGTGGGGGAGGATGCCGGTCAGACCTGGCAGACCCAAACGTATTGTGAGGGTCTGCTGGGAACGTCTGGCAGAGTCTCCCGTAAGACGGAGCTTTAACTCCCACCTCCGGGAGAGCTTTGAACACGTTCCGAGGGAGGCGGGGGACATTGAGCCCGAGTGGGCCATGTTTCGCGCCTCTATTGTCGAGGCAGCTTATCGGAGTTGTGGCCGCAAGGTTGTTGGTGCCTGTCGTGGTGGCAACCCTCGAACCCGGTGGTGGACACCGGCGGTGAGGGATGCTGTCAAGCTGAAGAAGGAGTCCTATTGGGCCTTTTTGGCCTGTGGGACCCCGGAAGCAGCAGATAGGTACCGGCAGTCCAAGCGGCATGCGGCTCGGGTGGTTGCTGAG
Organism: Garcialebias charrua; assembly: GCA_038048925.1. Classification (NCBI taxonomy): domain Eukaryota; kingdom Metazoa; phylum Chordata; class Actinopteri; order Cyprinodontiformes; family Rivulidae; genus Garcialebias; species Garcialebias charrua. The sequence continues at coordinate 8,075 of JBBPBX010001067.1, read as the reverse complement.
GCAAAAACTCGGGCGTGGGAGGAGTTCGGAGAGGCCATGGAGAATGACTTCCGTACGGCTTCGAGGCGATTCTGGTCCACCATCCGGCGTCTCAGGGGGGGAAAGCGGTACGCGACCAACACCATTTATGGTGGGGATGGCGTGCTGTTGACCTCAACTCGGGATGTTGTGAGTCGGTGGGCGGAATACTTCGAAGACCTCCTCAATCCTACTGGCACGTCTTCCACTGAGGAAGCGGAGCCTGGGGACTTTGGGTCGGGCTCTCCAATCTCTGGTGCTGAGGTCGCCGAGGTGGTTAAAAAGCTCCGCGGTGGCAAGGCTCCGGGGGTGGATGAGATTCGTCCTGAGTTCCTTAGGGCTCTGGATGTTGTGGGGTTGTGTTGGCTTACGCGACTCTGCAATATCGCGTGGACATCGGGGGCAGTTCCCTTGGATTGGCAGACTGGGGTGGTGGTTCCCCTATTCAAAAAGGGGGACCGTAGGGTGTGTTCCAACTATAGAGGGATCACACTCTTAAGCCTCCCTGGTAAGGTCTATTCAGGGGTTCTGGAGAGGAGGGTCCGTCGGATAGTCGAACCTCGGATTCAGGAGGAGCAGTGTGGTTTTCGTCCTGGTCGTGGAACACTAGACCAGCTCTACACCCTCAACAGGGTCCTGGAGGGTGCGTGGGAGTTTGCCCAACCAGTTTACATGTGCTTTGTAGACTTGGAAAAGGCATTCGACCGCGTCCCTCGGGGGGTTCTGTGGCGGGTACTCCGGGAGTATGGGGTACCAGGCCCATTGATATGGGCTGTTAGGTCCCTGTACGACCGGTGTCAGAGCTTGGTCCGCATTGCCGGCAGTAAGTCAGGCTCGTTTCCGGTGAGAGTTGGACTCCGCCAAGGTTGCCCTTTGTCACCGATTCTGTTTATAACTTTTATGGACAGAATTTCTAGGCGCAGCCAAGGTGTTGAGAGGATCCGTTTTGGTGGCCTTAGAATCGCTTCTCTGTTTTTTGCAGATGATGTGGTCCTATTGGCTTCATCAGCTCGTGATCTACAGCTTTCGCTGGAGCGGTTTGCAGCTGAATGTGATGCGGCCGGGATGAGGATCAGTTCCTCCAAATCCGAGGCCATGGTCTTGAGCCGGAAAAGGGTAGCGTGCCCTCTCCGGGTCGGGGAGGAGGTCCTTACCCAAGTGGAGGAGTTTAAGTATCTCGGGATCTTGTTCACGAATGAGGGAAAACTGGAGCGTGAGATCGATAGGCGGATAGGTGCAGCGTCCGCAGTGAAGCGGGCGCTGTACCGGTCTGTCGTGGTGAAGAGAGAGCTGAGTCAAAAGGCAAAGCTCTCAATTTACCGATCGATCTACGTTCCCACCCTCATCTATGGTCATGAGCTTTGGGTTATGACCGAAAGAACAAGATCTCGGATACAAGCGGCTGAAATGAGTTTTCTCCGCAGGGTGGCTGGACTCTCCCTTAGAGATAGGGTGAGAAGCTCAGTCATCCGGGAGGGACTCGGAGTAGAGCCGCTGCTTCTCCACATCGAGAGGAGCCAGTTGAGGTGGCTCGGGCATCTGGTTAGGATGCCTCCTGGACGCCTCCCTGGTGAGGTGTTCCGGGCATGTCCCACCGGGAGGAGACCCAGAGGAAGACCCAGGACACGCTGGAGGGACTATGTTTCTCGGCTGGCCTGGGAACGCCTTGGGATTCCCCCAGAGGAGCTGCTCCAAGTGGCTGGGGAGAGGGAAGTCTGGGCCTCCCTACTTAGGCTGCTACCCCCGCGACCCGACCCCGGATAAGCGGAAGAAAATGGATGGATGGATGGATGTTTTTCCAACAAATTGCATCAAAAAAGTGAAAAAAAGCTTCACACAACTTACAATGCCAGATCATGTTAGAACCAGCCACCTATAAGAAAAAAAAGGTTTAGACCCCATTCTTACCCAATTAACAAAGAATGTGACAAAATATTACAGGTTTAACATAAATATAGGGGAGGTTTATGAGTTTTTAGAACTAATGATATCAAAACCACTGGACCATTTTTATTTCAATTAATCTGCACCCCCAAAAAACTAACTTTTTGAGAGCTAGAGCGATGCGCGTTCACGCAAGGGGGCATGCAGTTCTCGGCAGCCATGTTGTTTTTGACCGCTAACGTGAGCTAGCATTAATTCTGTGTAGCCTACGGGGGCCTGGCTAGTTAATGGTTTTTCAAAAGCACAGAGTCAAGCTTTCAGATCAGAACTTCTCCTCCAGAACCGACATGAGAACATTTTGTTGCATGTATCATTATCTACAAACAAAGCAGTCAGTTCTGGCACACAGGCCTCAAGCCTGTTAAGCTCTCGCTGTTTGTGTTTGTGCTGTTTTTATTTTTTATCACCAGTGCCAGTTCACTGCTTGTGTATGATCGCCTAACTTTGTTGGATCTTCGTCTCTCTGCCAAGGATTTTGTGAAATTCGACTCTGATTGTGGTGTTCATACGACGTTTCAGCCATTTTCCTTCGCCGGTGGGACACCTGCTCACACCTGCCACACCCACGCTGCTCTCCCTCGGCGTAAACGCTGGCGGCGCCGGGGCAAACGCAGCGGAAGACTTTTAAAGTTTAAAGCTTTTTTGGCACGATTTCCAGTGACCTCCCTGAGGAGTTTTGGTTTTCCGGGGGCGTGGTTTGGTCTCAAGCTGGAGTAGTAGACGTGTTTGAGGAAGCTCCGACTCAACTTCACTATTTTTCACCCTAAACACTTAATAGTCTCAGGTAGATTGACTCGCAGAGTAAAAGACTGCTCTTTAAAGGTATTGTGACATGATTTTGTAAATTTGAATATTTGTCAGAACATATATATCTTATATAATTGAGCTCTGGTCGTTTTTGCATAATAAATTATAAATATATTAAATTTTTATTCCAAGTTATGGTAGTTTTTTTCTCTGGGATACGCCCCTAAAAATCTGCGCATTTCCGCAAAACGTCATCTTTTTTTTTTTTTTTCCATTTATAGATGGCCTCCCTTCACACCTTATAGCCATCCTCTCACTCCAATATGTATTTTTTTTAATAGAGAGAAAGAAAGAAAAGAGAAAGTGAGACAACAAAACAACAATTGTCCACAGAAAGAGCACAAGGCAAACACACCAAACCTCCGTCCACAATAGGCGTCCGCAAAACGTCATCTTGACGTGACAACGGGAAGGCACGCTCCAACGTGCATTTAAATAATAATGGCGGAGCATGTCCTATCGCGTCTGAGATATCATTTTGAGACAGTAAATCTTCCAAAACTCTCATTAATAAACCCTCCCTGAATAAAAAAATTACAGATGTTACCTGATGGCGCAGACATAATTTAAAAATGCATACATAGCAACGTGTTTGCTCCGGGCTCTCGGCTAATATTTTTAGAAGCTATCTTGGCTAACAAGAGTCCCTGACACCGGTCACGTCTGAGATATATCATTTTAAGACAGTAAATCTTCCAAAACTCTCATTAATAAACCCTCCCCGAATAAAAAGAAACGAGATGTTACCTGATGGCGCAGACATAATTTAAAAATACATCATTAGCAACGTGTTTGCTCCGGGCACTCGGCTAATGTTTGTTAGCTGCTATGTCGGCTTATTACCGGTTGCGTCAGCGATATATCATTTTAAGACAGTAAATCATCCAAAACTCTCATTAATATCCCTCCCCGAATAAAAAGAATTACCTGATCGGCAGACATAATTTAAAAATACATCATTAGCAACGTGTTTGCTCCGGGCACTCGGCTAATGTTTGTTAGCTGCTATGTCGGCTTATTACCGGTTGCGTCAGCGATATATCATTTTAAGACAGTAAATCATCCAAAACTCTCATTAATATCCCTCCCCGAATAAAAAGAATTACCTGATCGCGCAGACATAATTTAAAAATACATCATTAGCAACGTGTTTGCTCCGGGCACTCGGCTAATGTTTGTTAGCTGCTATGTCGGCTTATTACCGGTTGCGTCAGCGATATATCATTTTAAGACAGTAAATCATCCAAAACTCTCATTAATATCCCTCCCCGAATAAAAAGAATTACCTGATCGCGCAGACATAATTTAAAAATACATCATTAGCAACGTGTTTGCTCCGGGCACTCGGCTAATGTTTGTTAGCTGCTATGTCGGCTTATTACCGGTTGCGTCAGCGATATATCATTTTAAGACAGTAAATCATCCAAAACTCTCATTAATAAACCCTCCCCGAATAAAAAGAATTACCTGATCGCGCAGACATAATTTAAAAATACATCATTAGCAACGTGGCCTGTATCGCGGCTATTGTGTTAGCTATCTGATTCGGCTAGCTTGTTAGCAGCGAACAAACATAATCTGCCGTGATAATTGGCTTTATACACTCAAAGTGTATAAAGTAAAACAACATGAACTCACGTAAAATAAATAGTTTATAATCTAAAACACTACACACCTCCGATTATGTTTACACAAAGACTTACTCATCTCCTGGACAGTCTTCCGATGGTCCCTGCGTTGTTTCGACATGGTAGCTCCTGTGGGACTTTCTTCTGTAGATTTTCTTTTAAAAATAGTAGGAATAGCATCCGGTTTTAAAAGTCTTCTGAATCTTACTGGTAATCCTAAAGATTCTTTTATACCAGGTGCTGAAAACAATCGGCAGTGAAATGGTCGCTGCAGACATAGGACTCCTGGAACCCACCGGTCCTTGTCTGGTCCATTCTTGACAAAGTTTGTCATCTTTTGGAAATTTGTGAAGGCTCACTTGTTCACTGCTGATATTAGAACACACAAATGCACTACAACGTGACGGCATTTTTCAAGTTACACAAATAAAAGAGGCGATCCTTCAGGAAATGAATCTGTATGGCAAGCAGTTAACACACCTAATAAACGGGCAAGGCTCTGCCTTCTGCCCGTTGTCACGTCACACTGATGTGTCACGTCACACTGATGACGTATTGCAGGAATGCACGGAATTTTAGGGGCGTATCCTAGAAAGTACCAGAGAAAAAATTAGCATAATTTAGAATAAAAATTTAATATATTTATAATTTATTATGCAAAAACGACCAGAGCTCAATGATATAAGATATATATGTTCTGACAAATATTCAAATTTACAAAATCATGTCACAATACCTTTAAGAAAGATGACGACACGAAGGAATACTAAAAACGATAAAGGCTCAGGGGATGACATCTTAGACGACCAAACGAAGCTAGCAAGTGCTGGAGAAGCTAGCATTAGCCCTTCGAACCCTTCGACAACAAACGAAGACATCCTGGCGGCTATTAACAAGCTGAGTGGCGCGGTGGACGTGAGATTTATTGAGCTAAACAGCTCAATATCTAACCTCAAGGCAGCAATATCTGATATTTCTGTCCGCGTGACATCCACTGAAGCCATAGCCGAATCACAAGGCGGACGGATTTCAGAGTTGGAGAAGAAGTATGTTAGCCTAGCCGCTCAATGCTCTCAGCAGCAGGCTAGGCTGGAAGATCTGGAGGTGCGCTCATGTCGACAGAATATTCGAATTGTGGGTATACCGGAGAAAGCGGAGAACGGCAAACTGCTGGATTTCGTCATCAAACTCCTATCACAGCTGCTGGGAGAAGACAACTTTACCAGGCCAATTGAAGTGGATCGGGCGCATCGGAGTCTGACGCAGGCGAAGGATGGAAAGACGAGGGCCTTCATCGTGAAGCTGCACTATTTCCAAGAGAAAGAGCGAGTACTACGGCTGGCGAGGGAAAAGGGCCCTCTCCAATATGACGGGCGCCCGGTGTTCATCTTCCCTGACCTCACCTCGACGGTGATGAAGAAGCGTCAGATGTTTCAGGTCATCGGGGAGAAATGCAAATCCAAAGGGATTCGGTATGGCTTTCGGTATCCTGCTAAGTTTGTGGTCACCGTGAACAGTAACACCGCTGTGTTCGACACTCCAGAAGATGCGGACAATTTTCTGAGACGTGAGGTAACGGCTTGGGACTGAACTGAACAGGTTGGACAATATTTTTTTCATTATATCTGAACATGAGTAATGTGAAGAGTAATTAATAGCTTAAATTACTGGGTGAATTTACTATATTCAGCTACTTTAATGCTGCTTATTGTGTTGAGTTGGCGGTCTTGGTTGGGAAGATGGGAAGCTATGTTACTAGTTCAGCCCTTAGTGGACTGATAGGTCTGGCTTTACGTTGGGGGATTGGAGACTTTGCTCCTGGCAGGGTTCAGTTAGGTTGGGGGTAGGGTGGGATTAGACATTTGAGTGGGAGGGGAGTTTTTTGCACATTGGTTTATTTCATATATTTTGGAGATAAGTTCACAGTCATACAACTACAAGTTAATAAATTATACACAATCAAATGTTAGCAGGCCCATATAAACACCACAAGGGCGGGGTTAATTTTATCAGTTGGAATGTTCGAGGGATAAATAGTCCTCTGAAGAGAGGCAAAGTGTATGCGCACCTCCGTGCTTTGAAAGCTGACATTTGTTTTCTTCAGGAAACTCACATTAAGAAAACAGCAGCTAAGGTCCTCAACCCCTCATGGGCTTCTCATATATACCAGTCGAACTTTAGCACAAAAACTAGGGGGGTTGCAATACTGGTAAAGAAAAACATACCATTCACCCATAATCAGATAATTTCGGATCCTAGAGGAAGATATGTGATCGTAAATGGGCTGCTAAACTCAACACCAGTTACATTAATAAATGTATATGGGCCCAATTTTGACGACCCCATTTTTTTTCGGGACCTTTTTAATGCAGTACCAGATTTTATCAGTTCTAATTTGATCATTGGAGGGGACTTCAATTTAACCTTAGATCCAGTCTTAGATAGACAACGCCCCCGATCTGTTATATCTAAAAGCGGAGAGACTCTCAAAAACTTGCTGAATTCCCACAATCTGGTAGACATCTGGAGACTGTTAAATCCTAGCGGAAGAGATTATTCTTTCTTTTCTGCAGTTCATAAATCCTATTCTAGGATTGATTACTTCCTGTTGGATGCTAGACTGTTGTCATCAGTATCAGGATGTAAATATCATAATATTCACATATCAGATCATGCACCAATATGTTTGAATCTTAAATTAGATGGCGTGAAGGGTAGAAACAACTGGCGCCTAAACAATACTTTGCTAAAGGATGAGGAATTTTGCTCCTACATCTCAAATGAAATCAAATTGTATTTGAGTTCTAATGATACTGGTGATGTAGATGACTCAACACTTTGGGAAGCTATGAAGGCGGTCCTCAGGGGAAGTATTGTATCATACGAAGCGGCGAAGAACAAGGAGTCTAAGTTGAGGTTGAAAGAATTAGATGACCTGTTGACTAGTTTGGATGCCACATATAAAGTGCAACAGAGTTCAGACATGTTAAAGAGAATAACAGCCTTGCGTTATGAATACAACTCCATTTTATCAAAAGATGTATCTAAATTGTTGACACAAGTTAAACAAAGATGGTTCGAGCTGGGCGACAAGCCACATAAACTACTAGCTCGGCAGCTTAAACAGTTGCAGGCATCGAGAGCAATACACCGAATCAAGCTCAAAGACGGGACTCTTCTCACAGACCAGATAAAATTAATGACAGCTTTAAAGACTTTTACGCTAAAGTTTATCAATCGCAAGGAAAATTGGACGTTGAAAAAATGGAGAGGTTTTTTGGAGGCCTAAATCTGCCAGGTCTGGCGACAGACTCAGCGGAAGTGCTGGAGACTCCTATAACTCTACGTGAGATTGAGTCTGTCATTTCTGCTTTTCCTAATAATAAAGCACCAGGTCCTGACGGGTTCAGCATGGAGTTTTTCAAAACGTTCAGCTCCGCACTGTCGCCTCTACTTCTACGTTTGTTAAATCACTCTAGGCAAATAACTAAACTTCCTCCCACGTTATACAATGCCAATATTTCACTCATCCTGAAACCAGGCCGAGACCCGGGATCCATATCATCCTATCGCCCAATTTCCTTGTTACCCGTGGAAACCAAAATTCTTGGGAAAATCCTTGCCAACAGGCTCAGAACACATATAGGTTCAATCATACACCAGGATCAGACTGGCTTT